>SJYC01045984.1:0-70325 GCA_006408675.1 Madoqua kirkii
TTTAAAAGGGATGAAACAGTGGTGGTCTTCATTGTTTCATATTCTGACTAAACTTCCCGCCCAGCCCCCAATGAAGTGACTGAAATATTGCTGCATCACTGAAGTTCACACATACCCAGAGGGGATGATGGAAATCAGAAGAACACCTACTCTCTGGTGTTGAAACCTGGTTGTGAGAAGTATCATTTGAAAGAGGTCAAGTGGGGCTGCAGGCATTATTGCATAGAATAAAAAGGTAAAAGCTCACAGATTTTAGAAACCTACCCCAAATCTTGAAGTTCTTTCTCTTCTCAAGCTGGGGCCACATTCCCAACACCCACAATCTTCACTGGCACCGTATGCAGTTCCTGGTGAAATCTCAAGAGTGCCAATGTCCAAAGGAAAATCTAGAAGCACAAAATTAAGGTCGGAGAGAAGGACATTAGAGTTTCAGTGTGATCTCCAACCTTGCAAATAAGCTTGAACCTGGTGTTTTAAGTGTATCTCTAAACACACACTCAGGGTAGTGTAGTGTTAGTTGCTGAGTCGTGTCTGACTCTTTGCAGCCCCTTTGTAACCCACTAGTCGCCTCTATCTATAGGATTCTCCACGCAAGAATTCTGAAGTGGATTGCCATTCCCTTTTCCAGAGGATTGTCCCAACTCAGGGATCAAACCTAAGTCTCCCGCATTGCAGGCAAACTCTACTGTTTGAGCTACAGGTCTTCCCTGTAGCTCACACATCCAACACCCATAAAATTGATTTAAACAACTATTCTGGATCAAAATGCTACAAGAAGTTGAACGCCTTCCTCATTCCGCACCCCTGTCACCACCTCTGAACGCGTGCCTTTTCCTCCAAAACCCTGCAGAATGATGTGATGAATCAGAGGGTCCACCCTGGAAGGAGAACATAGACTTCATCAAGGACTTCCCTCATCCCTAGAGCAGAGAAGTGTCTACATTTCTGCCCAGCAGAATTTCGGAATTGGTAAGAGCTAATGTTCATGGGGTCACTAAGAGTTGGACACAACTGAGCGACTTCCCTTTCACTTTTCACTTTCATGCATTGGAGAAGGAAATGGCAACCCACTCCAGGGTTCTTGCCTGGAGAATCCCAGGGGTGGGGGAGCCTGGTGGGCTGCCGTCTATGGGGTCGCAGAGTCAGACACCACTGAAGCGACTTAGCAGCAGCAAGAGCTAATGTCCTGGGTGCTTCGTATTCTTCCCTTCTCTAAGTCATTGCCCTTACTCCGGCACTCACCTTCTAACACATTTGTGTTGTCCTTGGTGCTGGGTTTACAGCTAACTCTTAGAGTGAGTGAGAGTAAGAGCCATCTTCAGACTTCACATACAGACAGGACGTGCCCCTGGGTTTTGATCCCTGACACAGAGATTTGGCTGAGATTTTTAGAGCATCTCTCTTGGAGGAGAGATGAATCTATTTTGCAGGACTGAAGGAGGAAGGTGAATACTTGTGGCCAGTGTGGAAGATGGTGAAAGACTACATGATTGTGAAAATGTTTTCTACTCTGAAATAATCGTTCTGTGGAAACAGAATCCTTCCTGCCACAGGGATACCAGCCTCAGTCACATAGCTTTTGTGGCCAAGGAAATGTGAGTGAGAGTGACATGTGATATTCTGAATGGAAACGTTTGAATCCTCATGCGGCTCTTCTTCTTTCCTCTCATCTTTAAGACCAGGATGTCGCAGATAAAGAAGGGGCGCTTCAGAGTCTTGGCATTCCTGTGGTTCCTGTGATGAACATAAATATTAGCCACCAAAAAACTGCTGTTGTTGTGAATCAGTATGGCTTTCTGATTGTTTGTTACTCTGGCATAGAAGAAGTAGAAGTGAAGTTGCTCAGTCGTGTCTGACTCTTTGCAACACCATGGGCTGTAGCCTACCAGGCCCCTCGGTCCATGGAATTTTCTAGGCAAGAATACTGGAGTGGGTTGCCATTTTCTTCTCCAGGGGATCTTCCCAACCCAGGGATTGAACCCGGGTCTCCCGCATTGCAGGCAGATGCTTTATCATGTGAGCCACAAGGGAAGACTGGCATAGCTGACTAATACAAGCCTGGCCTGTTTCCCTGTCATCAATCCCTTTCCTTCCATCCAAATTCCCATTGTTTTGGTTCAGGTTGGCATCAAATTCTTCTTGCATTTTTCAAAAATGTTTTGTTTAATTTACCTTCCTCTGGACTTGTGCCTCTCTGCTCCACTATCTGCACACAGTCAGAGCAATTTCTGAAAAATACCATATCTGTCTTTCCCCTTTTCTCATACAACCCTTCAGTGTCTCACCATGGGTTTCATCAGCTCAGTTCAGTTGCTCAGTCGTGTCCAACTCTTTGTGATCCCATGGACTGCAGCATACCAGGTTTCCCTGTCCATCACCAAGTCCTGGAGCTTGCTCAAACTCATGTCCACTGAGTCGGTGATGCCATCCAGCAATCTCATTCTCTGTCATCCTCTTCTCCTCCTGCCTTCAGTCTTTCCCAGCATCAGGGTCTTTTCCAATGAGTCAGTTCATAGTGGAATGCAAATTGCTTCTCCAAGACACCTCATTATCTAGTCCCTGCCACTGGCTCCCATTCCTATCTCCTGCTCGCTGTCTCCCCGCCCTCACATACAGGCTGCAGTTGTGCTCAATTCACTCTTTGCACACGCCTCTTTTAGCCTCATTTTCTCCTGCACACTGTTTGACTAAGTCTCTCTCAGGCATTAAGTGTCAGCCATGCTTCATCTCCCCTGTATGTCCTGCTCTGGCCAGCCCTCCCTCAGGAACAAAGCATGCTGTCCTTTTCTGCAGTCTCTCAGCATCCTATGTTCATTGCCTTCCTGCCCTGTTCCATTCTCCTCTGCCTTTTCCTGGCTTATCACAAAGCCCAGAGCATGAAAGATACTCAGTAAAGTAGACGAATGAATGATGAGTGAACTACACACCATCTTTTCTGATGTATGTGAAATCTTAGCATGCCAACAAGGTCAATGTCAGAGGGATGCAAAGAGAAGAGTGATGGTAATACGCAAGTGGATGAGAAGAAATCCCAGGTCTTGCTTTGCCTTTGGATTCACTCCCTCAAGTTTTGACTGATGATGTAGAGAGTACCCTGAACAAGACCATTCTCTTCCTTCCTTCTCTTCTTGTCTCCCCCTATTGCCTATTGTCTTTGCCTGGTGTATGTCTTTCTAAAATAGGAAGAGAAGAGTCTATGAGTGAAAGAAAGGCTTAAAGGGCTGAAAGGGGAGCCCTGGGAACTCAGTGCTCTGGGACCATGGGACCCACCTGTGGGTCAATCCATGAGTCTTCAACTATTTATAAGGTTACAGTGATGCCTATCTGCAAGCTTCTCTTCTCAGCAGGTCAGGACTTGGGAAGAAAGGCTTACTGTGCCTCATGTAAGAGCTATAATTGACCAAACTGATTGATCCAACATTATCCCTCCAGATTCTAACAGGTACCTAAGAGAGCTGACCCCAGATGGGCTATTGAGGCATCACCTTATAAGTGCCCTGGAGCAGGAGTGAGCCAGGCAAAAGGGATCCTTCAGACAGTAACCCAAAGACACAAACCACATGCACATTTATAATCCTGGCTCATGACTATGTCTCTGAAGTTTGTACCTGAAGCTCAGGTCTTGCCATGTCTTTCTTTAGGGGAAGCTGTGCTTCTTCTCTGGGGCTTAGTCCCCTCAACTGCAATACAGGGATCCTGAAAAGAATAGGTTAACATGTTGAATGAACACTTAGTGAGCACCAGGTCCCTCTCTCAGTTAACCACCCTGTGACTCTTCAAGAAGAGTCGTGATTATCTTATGAGGAAGCACAATTATTTTCTCTCATTTCATAGATGGGGAAGCTTCGAGGTGTTAAGCAGTTGGTCTATGGCATATTACTAGAGCAGAGAGTGAAAAGTCAAACTGCGTGATCACCACCCAAACCCTAAACGTTAAACCATCAACACCTGACTGCTCCTCTCAGTAGTCCTTGGCTGACTTCTCCCACGCCTGTCTGCCCCCACCCCGAACCTCCTGAGCCATCGCATCTCCTTCTGTTTTGATCAGTCACTCCCACATCTGAACACACACATGTAACTTTCTATGGTATGAACCGTTTCTGAGCTCTCTCTTCATTAGCTCATAACCTCCCTGAGGACAGGAACCTACACCAGCTTTGTTCACTAATATATTCTGGATATCTAAGAAGAGCCTGAGACTCGGTAGGCACTCATGACTATTGAATGAATGCAGGAATGATGATGAACTGAAGTATGACCCAAGGTAAGGGATTCCATAAATGGCTCAGAATCCCATCAGAGTCTCAGTAGAATAATCTGTATATTCTACAGTTTATAATGTTAGAACTGCCATCAAAGGTCACAAGCTCATCTTCCACCTGGAAATCGTCTCTCTTCGGCAAGTCACTTCTGGGAATTGTGTGTGATAACCTTTCAGGATAAACAGCCAAGAAAATAATGATGATGATGATTAAGATGATTTTCCTTGGGGCTCATTGGGGGAGGGGCATTGGTAAGAACACTAGATGCTAGACTCCAGTGGTATCTGAACCCACTGAGCCTCTTACCTGATACCAGGAGGATGTCTCTCACACTGAGATAAGCAGACCCTCTGAGAGTCCCCTTGGCCCACATGTGAAACTCCATAGCACCAGCTACACAAGCACCTTCCTCTTGCTTGAGAACAAATGACAGAATGTTCCACAGTGTTTGATGGGACCAGAGGGAGGAGGTGAGTGCAAATTTCAATATGAATTGATAACACTTAGTCAGCCAGCTTATAAGGCAAGGGGGTGGTGAGCTCTGAGGACAAGCCTGAGAAATGTGTTGACCTGCTCTCATACAAGGTCAGATCTGGGAGGAGAGGATGGGGGTTTCTCAGTAGCTACCAGAGAATCCATATGGTTTTAACTTTGGTTGTCTCCAGGATGCTGAGCTTAGGGAAGTGATCCAGACGGAGGTGTAATATGTTCTACACCTCAAAGTAGAGGTCACAGAGCTCCATGCCTACTTGTTGTTGTTCAGTAGCTATAGCTCAGTAGTGTCTGACTCTGTGACTCCATTGACTGCAGCACGCCAGGCTTCCCTGTCCTTCACCATCTCCCAGAGCTTTCTCAGACTTATGTCCATTGAGTTGGTGATGCCACCCAACCATCTGGTCCTCTGTCGTCCCCTTCTCCTCCTGCCTTCCATCTTTCCCAGCATCAGGGTGTTTCCCAATGAATTGGTTGTTTGCATCACATGGCCAAAATATTGAAGCTTCAGCTTCAGCATCAGTCTTTCCAATGATTATTCAGGGTTGATTTCCTTTAGGATTGATTGGTTTGATCTCCTTCATGTTCAAGGGACTCTCAAGAGTCTTCTCCAGCACCACAGTTTGAAAGCAATCAATTCTTTGGTGCTCAACCTTCTTTCTGGTCCAACTTTCATATCTGTACTGGAAAAATCATAGCTTTGATTAGACAGACCTTTGTTGGCAATGTAATGTCTCTGCTTTTTAATATGTTGTCTAGGTTTGTCAGCAGAGAAGGCAATGGCACCCCACTACAGTACTCTTGCCTGGAAAATCCCATGGATGGAGAAGCCTGGTGGGCTGCAGTCCATGGGGTCACTAAGAGTCGGGCATGATTGAGCGACTTTACTTTCGCTTTTCACTTTCATGCATTGGAGAAGGAAATGGCAGTCCACTCCAGTGTTCTTGCCTGGAGAATCCCAGAGACAGAGGGGCCTAGTGGGCTGCCATCTATGGGGTCGCACAGTCGGACACGACTGAAGCGACTCAGCAGCAGCAGCAGCAGCTTTGTCAGAGCTTTTCTTCCAAGCGGAAAGCATCTTTGAACTTCACGGCTTAGCATTCAGCTAATACAAAAAGAGTGGGGACTGAAGCATACACGGAACCTGTGACATCTCTGCATGGGGCAGCAGTTTCTCTGCTCCAACCTGTCTTTGCCAGAAAAAAACAAAGAAGAACCTCACTTACTGTTTTGTTTCCATTGATTATTAATTTTTATGAGAATGTTTCCAATCTGTAAAGTGACCGACTGGTTGTATAGCATCACAAACGTAATGGGTATGAATTTGAACAACTCCTGGAGATAGTGAAGGACAGGGAAGCCTGGTGTGCTGCAGTCCATGGGGCCTCAAAGATTCAGGCACGACTTGGCCACTCAACAACAAAGCAAGAGTTCAGTTCAGAGGAAGGTGGTGAGGAGAGGGCAAGTAATTCTCTGTTGGATATCTGCTAAGCTGTACTGACATTTGTTATCTCTTTTCATCTCCCCGGCTTTTCTCAGAGCAATGTATCTTTCTCTTCCTTTACAGCTGAGGAAGCTACAGCATAGGTTGGAAAACTTGCTCGCTGAAGATGCCTTGGCTGGTTGAGTGACTGAGACTAGTGCAGATCTTTCTGACTATAATTGCATTCCTTCCAGCTTTCAGTTGAACACTTTCCAATAAACTTTTCTCACAATGGACTGACCATTCTTGTAAAGTAATGAACTCCCTGTCACTTTGAGCAGTCAAACAGGGTCCAGATAACTTTCCAAGAATGTTGTAAGAGACAGTCTAGCTTTGATAATGAAATGAGACCAGATGATACGTAAGATCCCTTTAAGCATTATGACTCAATTCTTTTTCTAATACCGTGTAGCTTTTGACACAGTAATCTTTGCTCCATAGATTCACTTTGAGTAGAATTTAATATGAAAAGTCTACCTTGAACATAGAATTTTTTATATCCAGGGACATGATGGAGATTTTGGTGTAAAGGTAGTATATTAACTCCTGATGATTTCTTTTTTTCAATGCAGACTTTCCTGCTATTTTAAATCCTTTGAAGTATGAGTCTGTGAATGCATAGAGGATTCATCTTACAGTTTGCAGCCTTGTAAATTCATGTTAGTGGCAGCAATTAAACCTACAAGTATAGATGACAGCCTCTTAGAAGCGAACCAACAATGCATGTATACTGTATTTTATATTGAAATCACTATAATTATTATTTCTGGAAAATAATGTGTCTGAATAGGGTTGACTAGAAAATAAATCATAAAACAAGATAATAATATTAAATAGACCACATTAAATTATTTCTGGAATAAGACAGGAGATAGATAACTAGCTTGTTATACAGACAGAAATAGCAATGACAAAAAGTAAATATATACAGCAAATTCGATATACATTTCATTTTTCTTCACATCTGCTAGTTCAGTTAATCAATACAATGCATCTGGGCTTTGTCTTTGCCTAATTTATAAGGAGTTTGGCATTATGTTAAAGATTTTAACCAGGAGCTTTATACTGAGACAATTGTGTGAGAGGGGCATTATTACCATTTTTAGTATTATCGTTACTATTATTATTATTGCTATTCCTTTTTGAAGATGACTGAATATAGCTTCAAAATGATGTACTGCCTTAATCAAAGATGCTAGGTTGGTTCGAGGTTGAATTAATTCTAGGAGCAAAATCTTTTAATAAGTCTAATCGCTCTCTTTTTTTTCAATAACATAAAGTTATTGAATTGCTAGTAGTTGTACATGGATTTAAAGGCTAAATAAGTATTGGGCTTCCACGGTGTCTCAAATAGTAAAGAATCTGCCTGCAATGTAGGAGACCCGGGTAAGATTCCCTGTGTTGAGAAGATTCCATGGAGAAGGGAATGGCTACCCGTTTGAGTATTCTTGCCTGGGAAATCCCATGGACAGAGATGCCTGTTGGGCTACAGTCCATGAGATCTCAGAGTCAGACACAACTGAGCAACTAACAGGTATACAGGATCACAACTAGGTTTTGATGTCATGCCAAGACTACTACAATGAGAATTAGGAAAATTGATGTAATCAATTTTCTTGGGCAGTGTGCTCTCTTCCATGTGTGGAATAAAATGTTTCAGGTGTTGAAAAAAATATCTAGCATCTCTTGAAATTTCCAGTGGATAATTTTAATTGATTCTGCGTATGCTAATTTTGAGATATTAGGCATCATAAACATTTGTGAAGTGAATTTAAAAAAAAGAAAAGAAAAATACTCCAAAAAGAAAATACTCCAACGTGAGTATTTAGGAAAATCTATTTTCCCAGTGTAAAGGAAAAATGCCCAGTCCTTCTCCTGTGTGTCTGTCCCTCAGTCTCACATGAACACCACACTCATAACACTTCTGACATCAGGTATGTGGGGGTATTCCCACACAGAGCAATTCTGCGCAATTCTGCAATACCAGTTGAGTAACCCATAATTTAACTCAGTTCTAATACTATTCACTTGGAGATCCCACAGGTTAAGGGCTTAGTCTCACAAAAGGACCATCACCCTCAGATGCCAATTATAAGTAGTAGTTCTCCAGATTACCCACAGCTTCTGTCCTAAGTGGCTACAAATCTGAGATTATCATGACTAACTAACCCTTTGATTCAATTATTTGCTAGAACAGTTCACAGACCTCTGGAAAAACTTACTTATATATATGAATGCCAGATTATTAAAGGGTATGATCAAGTTCAGTTCAGTCACTGAGTCATGTCCGACTCTTTGCGACCCCATGACCTGCAGCATGCCAGGCCTCCTTGTCCAACACCAACTCCCAGAGCCCACCCAAACTCACATCCATTGAGTCGGTGATGCCATCCAACCATCTCATCCTCTGTCATCCCCTTCTCCTCATGACCTCAGTCTTACTCAGCATTAGGGTATTTTCATATGAGTCAGCTCTTTGCATCAGGTGGCCGAAGTATTGGAGTTTCAGCTTCAACATCAGGCCTTCCAGTGAACACCCAGGACTGATCTACTTTAGGATATGCCAGATTATTAAAGGATATGATCAAAGATGTAGATAAACAACCAGTTGAAGAGATAGATAAGATTAAGTCTGGAAGAGTCCCAAGCACAAGAGCTTCTGCCCTTGTGGAGTGGGCTCTGTCACCATCCTCATGTGTAGAGGTGTTCATCCACCTGATTTCTCCAAACCCCATAAAATTGGGATGTTACGGAGGCTTCTCAAGGAAGACATGATCACTTATTAGCTACATTCCCAATTTCTCTCTTCTCTCCAGAGGATGGGAAGTAGAGCTAAAAATTCTAAGATTTTAATGGATTGTTCTTTTTGGTGTCCAGCCCCCATCCAGGAGCCCACCGAGTCCATCTCATTAGAACAAAAAACACTACTATCACTCAAGAAATTTCAAAAGTTTTAGGAATGGCAAATTATTCTAATTCAATTGAGAAACCAATACAGGCTCAACCTATTTGCTAGTTCCTCAATTGTGTGAGAAGAGAAGAAAAAACTAAATGAGAAGTCATTTTAGAGATAATCACATTAAACAATTTCAGTGGGAAAATTTGCCAACTCCTGACAACACCTGTGTTCAAAACTTTATCTAAACCCACTAGCTCCCAGGCATGTGTGATTGACATGGAGTCCTTGAATCAGAAAGATACATGTTTTTCTAAGAATTCCATAAGCCTGATTTTATTTCATATACAAAAATATATTTTATTAATTCAACTTGTCTATACTAAAGATATCACTACATATAAAATTAAAACAGAATAATATAAAAATACAAAATAATATAAAAATTACAAAATTGATAAAATCTATAAAAAAACTTCAGTGTACAACTAAACTTATTTAATAAATACTATGTTAGATAAGATTAAGTCTGGAAGAGTCCCAAGCACAAGAGCTTCTGCCCTTGTGGAGTGGGCTCTGTCACCATCCTCATGTGTAGAGGTGTTCATCCACCTGATTTCTCCAAACCCCATAAAATTGGGATGTTACGGAGGCTTCTCAAGGAAGACATGATCACTTATTAGCTACATTCCCAATTTCTCTCTTCTCTCCAGAGGATGGGAAGTAGAGCTAAAAATTCTAAGATTTTAATGGATTGTTCTTTTTGGTGTCCAGCCCCCATCCAGGAGCCCACCGAGTCCATCTCATTAGAACAAAAAACACTACTATCACTCAAGAAATTTCAAAAGTTTTAGGAATGGCAAATTATTCTAATTCAATTGAGAAACCAATACAGGCTCAACCTATTTGCTAGTTCCTCAATTGTGTGAGAAGAGAAGAAAAAACTAAATGAGAAGTCATTTTAGAGATAATCACATTAAACAATTTCAGTGGGAAAATTTGCCAACTCCTGACAACACCTGTGTTCAAAACTTTATCTAAACCCACTAGCTCCCAGGCATGTGTGATTGACATGGAGTCCTTGAATCAGAAAGATACATGTTTTTCTAAGAATTCCATAAGCCTGATTTTATTTCATATACAAAAATATATTTTATTAATTCAACTTGTCTATACTAAAGATATCACTACATATAAAATTAAAACAGAATAATATAAAAATACAAAATAATATAAAAATTACAAAATTGATAAAATCTATAAAAAAACTTCAGTGTACAACTAAACTTTATTTAATAAATACTATGAAAAAATTCAAATTATTTTTGAATAGTTATCAGAAAACACCAGGGTTTTATACTATCCCATCATAGTTTAGCTGACATAAGTAGATAATTAACTGAAGAAAAATAAATAGCAATTATAAAATTTACATTGAATAGTCAAGGGAGGATCAGCATAATATTACCCAAAGTGATATTTTTTGGAAAACACTTTCAGAGTTTACACATACACTTTCACAGTCAGTGGCCCATCCATTCCTCAAAATCATCTTTTGTGGCTGAACTATTTTTGATTCAGTTCTGCCAAAAAAGAAATGGATGCTTAATCAAGTTAAGTGATTTGCCAGCAGTCTCTCAGCTAAAGGTAGCAATGATGTATAGAAAGTCCAAGCTCATAGATTCAGAGAAAAGATTGATGATTGCCAGAGATGCAAGGTGGAGGGTGGGCAAAATGGGTGAAGAGGGTCAAAAAGTACAAGCTTTCAGCTATAAATTAAATAAATCATGATGATATGATTTGCAGCATGATGACTATAGTTAATAATACTGTACTTCATAGATGTAAGTTTCTAAGACAGTAACCATAAAAGCTCTAATCCCCAAAATATGTATATGGTGATGAATATTAATGAGGGATAGTGTGGTAATCATTTCACAATTTTGCTACTGTTGTTCAGTCAAAAAGTCATGTCTGACTCTCCAGCCCCATGGACTGCGGCACACCAGGCTTCCCTGTCCTCCACTGTCTCCCGGAGTTTGCTCAAATTCATGTCCATTGTGTTGGTGCTTTTATCTAACCATCTCATCCTCTGTCGCCCCCTTCTCCTTTTTCTTTCAATCTGTCCTTCAAGATCTTTTCCAATGAGTCGGCTCTTTACATCAGGTGGTCAAAGTATTGGAGCTCCAGCTTTAGCATCAATCCTTCCAATGAGTATTCAGGGTTGATTTCCTTCAGGATTGACTGACTTGATCTCCCTGTAGTCTAAGGGACTCTCAAGAGTCTTCTCCAGCACTACAATTCAAATGCATCAATTCTTTGGCACTCAGCCTCCTTTATGACCCAACTCGATTGTACATGTCTACTGGAAAAACTACAGTTTTGACTATATGGACCTTTGCATGGTACATAAAAAATACTGAATCATTTGTTATACACAGGTAGGTAATATCATGCTATATGTTGACTATTCCTCAATTAAAAAGTGCCAATGAAGCAAGAATATACAATTGAGAAAAGACAGTCTCTTTGCAAGTAGTATTGGAAAAGCCGGACAGCCACATGTAAATCAATAAAGTTAGAACACTCCCTCACACTATACACAAAATAAACTCAAAATGGCTCAAACGCTTAAATATAAAGCAGGACATCATAAAACTCCTAGAAGAGAACATAGGTAAAATATTATGTGACATATATCATTTTTCTTACATCAGTGTCCCACGGCAATAGAAACAAAAGAAAAACAAATAAGACCTGATCAAACTTATACATTTTTGCGCAGAAAAGGAAACCGTAAGCAAAATGAAAAGACAGCCTACAGACTGGGAGAAAGTATTCTGCAAATGATGCAAATGACAAGGCTTTAATTTCCAAAATACACATCAGTTCATATGACTCAGTAATAAAAAGACAAACAACCCAATCAAAAAGTGGGCAGAAGAATTAAATAGATGTTTCTCCCAAGAAGACATACAGATGGCCAATAAGCACGGGAAGAGATGGTCAGCATGGCTAATTACCAGAGAAATTCAAATCAAAAATACAATGAGGCATCATCTTACTCCTGTCAAAATGGCCATTATTATAAAGTCTACAAACAATGAATTCTGGGGAAGATGTGGAGGAAAAGGAACCTTGCTATACTGTTGGTAAGACTATAAATTGGTGCGACCGCTATGGAAGACAGTATGGAGGTTCCTTAGAAACAGTAGTTACAATATGATCCAGTAATCCCACTCCTGGGCATATATTCAAAGAAAATTCTAATCTGAAAAAATGCATGCACCCCAGTGTTTATAGAAGCACTATTTACAATAGCCAAAACATGGATGCGACCTAAATGTCCATTGACAGATAAATGGATAAAGACACGTGATCGACACGTGTATGTCTATGTATATGCATATATACACATTTATTTGTATACCATTTGCAGCAAATTGGATGGACTTAGAGATTATCATACAGGCTTCTCTGGTGGATCAGACAGAAAAGAATCTGCCTGCAATGCAGGAGCCTCCTTGGGTTGGGAAGATCCCCTGGAGAATGGAATGGTGAGCCAGTCCAGTATTCTTGCCTGGAGAATTCCATGGTTAGAGCAGGCTGGTGGACTTCAGTCCATGGAATTGCAAATAGGCAGACACAACTGAAATGACTAACAGTTTCACTTCATACATATTACACATATGTGTATCTACCTTATAAACACACACACACATATATATATATATATATATACACATATATATACACATATCTGAATCACTTTGCTGTACACCAGACACAACATTGTAAATCAACTATACTTCACTGCAAAAAAAAATGTCTCTCAGCCATATATTGGTTTCACATCTAAATTTGATGGTTCTTTTGCTGCTCTTTGTTTTTAGACTGTATACTGCATAGTGGTTGATGAATACTGAGGAATAGAGGAAATTTAGGACTGCGAAGGAGCTCTATTTATGCCACCAGATTAGAAAGCCGAAGTATTCCCAGAAATGTGTCACATGACCACATCTGCTGCAGATGGTGGTTTAGTCTCTTAAGTTGAGTCTGACTCTTGGAATCCCATGGACTATAGTCTGTCAGGCTCCTCTGTTCATGGGATCTTCCAGGTAAGAATACTGGAGTGCCGTCTCCTTCTCTAGTGGATCTTCCTGATCCAGGAATCAAACCTGGGTCTCCTGCACTGCAGGCAGATTCTCTATCGACTGAGCTACCAGCAAAGAAGCTGGGAAAGTGAATCTTTGACAAAGCAAAATCGGTTGACTCTCCTGACCTGTGACTAGTCAGGAGTCATCTCTTGAGACTGGGCACACTGGCATCTCAAAGCAATTGGAATCTTTTAATTTTAGAAAGAGAAGGCCAGATGGTGGTTGGGTAGACAATTCCGGTGCCTCTCACGGAGGTTTTTGTTTCTTGTTTTACAGTCCCTTAATTCCTGACACTGTGATTTCCATGTGCTTCATTCTCAGTACATAGGAAATCACAGAATTTAAGCATATGAAAAATTGAATCAAATGGCTCATCAAGGATCCCTCTTGTCTAATAGGTAAACTTGCAAATTTTACAGCAAATGTTTTGGAGGCGCTGTAGTGAGTGTATTACATGAGATTTCTCCAAAGTCACTCATTGAACTGGGACTGGCTGATCCCTCAAACCCCCACCCTCAGGCTGAGACTCAGCTCAGGCACTCTTCAACCACTGAACCATCCCTGGCCCTCGCCCGTGTCTCCTGGTGGTAGGTGCTTCTTCTTGGTTTTGCACAGGTTCCCAAGTTTCTCCCCCTCTTTCCTCCCTCCCTCTATGATCTCTCTGCCTCCCCTCTTTCCTTTAAAGCTATCAAGAGACTTCACATTCTGGTGTCTGCCGCCCCCCTCCTCTTCCTGCCTAACTTGATAATGATCAGCAGAAGAAAGGAACGGTCCCCTTTGCTCTCTCAGCCTCTCGCCCCTGGCACAGCACATGGTCGGAGCTGGGCACCTGTGTCTGTGGTGTTGAATAGAGTAATGGTCTTGCAATCAGTAAGAAGCTCGGACCAGAACCCACATGCTGGACTGGTCTGCCCAGGGCAGAACTGGGCTTCATCCTCACTAGCGATGCTCCAGGACAGAAGTGGTCATAGAGATTCAAAGGCAGCATGGGGTTTCTGGACACAGGGCAGGACAACTGACACCAGGCTGGAAGGGCTCTCTGAGCATCTCAGGTCATCTTCATCATAGGACCATCGTCATCGCGATCCCCCCCGCAGAGCACTGCCTGCTCAACACTGCCTTCCTCCCCGTCCTCCTTGTCACTGGACACCTGCACAGATGCCAAGTTATCTCCCTCCCCCCCCCAGCCACTGCGACGTGTTCCCTCTCTCTGTTCCGATTTCCCACGCTCCACTGGCTTGGGACTGAGTGGCAGCTCGGTCCAGAAAGCAGGTGTTGTGGAAGTGAAGCGCGCCCGGCAGACAGCGCATTAGGCGGCATTCGTCCCCCGGGAGCCCCAAGGCTCCAAGCTTTCATGGCCCCAACTGTTCCTCCAAGGGGCAGGAGGGCCAGGCCTGCCCAGCCCTGACCAGATGTTGGGGGAAGTTGCCAGGCTGCTGCCAAGAAAATTGCTGTTAATTTATCTAAGGTGTAATAAGTATTAACGAAGCTCTGTCTCATGTTTTTGTTTACAAGAAAGTCTCAAATCAAGGTTGACACAGGGGCATCTGTGTGCACTACAGAGCGTGACTCACATGGAACTCTGCTCCGAGAGCCTGGAGAGGCCAGTTCTAGCCCCTGTCCCACCACTAACTTCCTCAATAGCCTGGAAACATCCTTGAGCATTTCTGGGTCTTGCATCCTCCTTTGTAAAATGGGAGAAAGAAACTAGAAAAATCTTGAAAGTCTGTTTTAGGTCTCAAGAATGATGGAGAGAGTAAAACCTGGGACTCTACATTCTGGGCTTCCCCGATGGCTCAGTGGTAAAGAATCCACCTTCCAATGGAGGAGATGCAAGAGGCACAGATTCTATCCCTGGGTGGGGAAGATCCCTTAGAGGGGGAAATGGCAGCTCAATCCAGTATTCTTCCCTGGAGGATTGTATGGACAGAAGATGCCTGGCTGGCTACAGTCCACAGGACTGTGAAGAGTTGGACATGACTGAGTGACTAACACATGCACACCACATTCTGCTCATCCTTAAAGATGTAGGCTTAGAGCAAGCCCCACAGATTATTAGAACTTGAAGACCTTGGTGGCCCTAAGTTCTGCACTTTACTGGATAGAACAGAGGCCTGAAGAGGCTTGTTGAGCCCCTGGTAGGTCATCATGTGGGTGCAGGCCCTGGGCTCCTGGATTCCAGACCCAGGTCTGGTCCTTTCTCCACCTTTCAGACCAGAGTTTCTCACCTAGGACAGCTGACTTCTCAGCCTGCATTTCACAGCCAAGACCAGCTCACAAAGGAGAAAGAGGAAAGGTTTTGTGTGAACCACTCAAGAGTGAAACTGGAAAGGAGGTGACTCGAAACTTGAAACGAGGTGAACTGACTGTGTTCTGGCCCAGAGGAAGCTGTGGGCTGGCTGGCCTTAGACCCAGAGCTGGAAGCCCTGGCCAGCGCCTTTGATGGGGCCCAGCAACTGGGCCCAGCTCAGCAGTTTCTGACAGCTTCAGCCCCAGACAAGCAGAATTCAGGCCAGATTTCACGCGAAATGCAGAGCTCCCATGAACACCCAGCTCAAAGTGAAACACAGGGCAGTGAGAATTCACACAGCCTGAAACCAAACAGGGGAAAAAAAAGACCTTCAATGAATTCCCTCCAGTTCACCAAAACTGCCTCCCAACCCGACAGTTCACTTCCACTTTTCAGCCCAACTTGACTTTGAAGTCACAGTGATCGCAAAGGCAAGGACTTGTATGGGATGGAGCCCCGGGGTCTCAGAGACCAGGGTTAGAATCCTTGGCCCTGGATGTGGTGCTGTGCGTCCTCAGGATGGTGACTTAGCTTCTCTGAACCTTAGTGTATGGAAATACAAAGGTAATAAGACTTGCTCTCCAGGCTGTTAGTCACAGTATGATCAGCAGAGACAGTCACTGACCTCTCTTTTTTTGCCAGTCTGCTCTGTGGTTTTTATTTGGTATCCTTTTTAACCCTTAGTATAGTATTATCAAGGCCATATAGTTGATATCTGCATTTTTTACAGTTTTATTGAGATATAATTTACGTGCCATAAGATTCACCTGCCCCAGGAGTGCTAAGATCTTCATTTTATAGATGGGAAAACTGATGCTCAAAGAGGTTGAATACCTGGGACCCCTCTTTCTGTACACTTATTTTATAAAGGGCCAGGTGGTAAATATCGTTGGCTTTGGGGCCACTGTTCTCTATCACAATTACTCAACTCTACCCTTGTAACGCCACAGAACCACAGATAAGTTGCAAACCAATGAGTGTGGCTGTGGGCCAATAAAACTTATTTTTAAAAAAAGTACTGTGTTGAATTTACTGGTCCTTGCTGTATAGCATGCCCCTCTTGAAAACACTTCAATTATCGCCCAAGGCATTCAGAATTAAATCTGGCCTCTTTACCCTGTTGTACAAAACCCCTCGCCACCCAGCCTCTCCCCTCCTAGGGCACCGAGACACCCTTGCTGTGTCCCAATTGTGTGCACTCCCCCTCCAGCCCAGATAGGTCAAGTCCTTCTGCAGTTCCACAAGGTCCTCCCCTCTTTTGCTTGGCTGGCCTCTCTTCCCCGCTGAAGTCTCAGGTTAAATGCTGCTTCTTTATAGAGCCCTTCTCAACCATTCCACAAAGGATGGTTCACCTTGCTTGTCTCTTTCAAAGCGCTTGACACTCCGTGCAGTCCTTTGATAAACTGGTGCTTTGAACTGTTTTCCATCAGTCTCCATGCTGGTGTGGGAAGTCTGTGAAGATAGAGGTCCTGTGTATCTTGTTCTGGGCTTCCCAGGTGGCGCTAGCGGTAAAGAACTGCCTGCCAATGCAGGAGACACAAGAGACATGGGTTCAGTCCCTGGGTGGGGAAGACCCCTTGGAGACGGGCATGGCAACCCAATCCAGTATTCTCGCCTGGAGACGCCCATGGACCAAGGAGCTTGGGGGGCTACGGTGCCTAGGATCGCAAGTCGGGCAGCACTAAAGAAACTTAGCATGCCTATGTGCACTCACACACGTATCTTGCTCTACAGGCTCCAGTGCCTGGCATGGAGGGGGCACCATACACATTTGGGAAATGAATGGAAGGGATCACAACCCTTCTCTTGGTTTCACAGTCGTGCCCTTGGCCATTTTCCTGATGTTCATACAGGGGATCCTGTGGTCAGGACAGGGCAAGTTCAAGAGCATCACTTAATTCCTTGCTCCTTTCTCCCACTAAAACTAGCAGACGCCTTGCTTGGCAAGTGAAGACACTCATCTTCAAATATCAGTTTCTAAAGAGATTGAGAGATGGTCTGAAATACAGGATTGGAGCTACGGAGAAAGTTGCCTTTAAAGATCCAGGCAAATACAGATATGTGTGCTCTCATACTTAGGGACCTAAGGGGATAGCCCTCAGTCCCAGCATCACCTTTGCTCCCTCTTCACCAACAGAGGAGAAAAGGAAGGGTACCACTCCCGCCTTTATATTCATTTATTTTCAAATAATGTCTGAACAACCGTTTTCGTCCTGGAAACATTTAGAAATCGTGCACGTGCTCATTGTTTTCGACCCTTTCTTTCCTTTTTTTTTTTTTTTTTTTTGCTCATTGAGACCTGCTTGAAAGACTAAGGGCAGGCTGCCAATTTCTCTAACCGTTAACAAAAAAGAGAGCAAACACACACACACACACAAACCTCAGAGAAATGTGTTTAAAATGCAGACAGTCATTTGGTCCATTTTCTGTCTTGAGCATCAGGCAGGAGCGATCAGGAGCTCAGCTTTCTGGGCTTTCATGCTAGCTCTTGATCTGCAATTATGAGAGCCGCTTACTCAACATCAGGAAACCAACGCAGACCCTGCTCCGAGGATGAAAGCGGAGCCCTGGTCAAACTCTGCTCTTGAGGATGTGTTTAACGGAGTAGCGGAAGATGATTAAATAAGTCAGGGAAGGGTCCTGTCTCATCATGGATGTTCTATAAACTCTTGGCTTCTGAATATGCCCTGTTGATCCAAAATTGGAAACAGGCTGGGAGAGTTGAAAGAGTTCTGCTTGGAATCACATCTCCTTGGGTTTAAATCCTGGCTTCGTAGCTTGCTCTCAGTCGCAAGCTAGTTCAGTTTTAAATCCCTTGGATCTTTAGCTTTTCCTTTAAGCTAAGTGAAAATAAGAGTACCAGTCCCACAGACTGGCTTTTGTAAATAGAGGTATAGTGCTTATGGGGTCAGTACATCCATCTCATATAAGGTCATCAATACAAGGAAACTCATGTTATTACTACAGCCTGTTTTCTAGTCAGTGGCCTTGGCTGTGCAGAGTTTGCCTGCATATCGTGCATACAAAATACCCCATATGTTTGATGTGAGCTCTGGGGCTGCAACCAACCATGATTTTAAAAAGCAGATGTTATTAATCTTCTAAATACTGCACACCAGCCATGGTGTCATTTAGGACTGACAGTGGCTGGGCTGCCTCGTTCCCTCTTGGAGATAATTATTTCAAAGCACTAGGAGAGGCTGTTCGTTTTTTAAGAGTTGAGGCCGATTTGCCTTGTGAGAACCCAGTGGCAGCCTGTAATGAAAACAGGAAAATAAGTAAAAATAAGCACAGGCCCCAAAGCTCAGGTCCGAGCATTCAAGGTGGGAAGGCTGAGAATCAAAGCAAAGCTCACTGGAGACCCAGGGGTGCCTGCCTGCAACCTACTACAGAGTCGAGGGAAGCTGGCCGAGAAACAGGGTCCCAGGAGAGTCTCCCAGTAGGAGGGCATGTGTAACAGAGTCAGAGAGTATGTCTCCCAGAGTCCATGCTTTGGAATCATAATGGGACAATTTCTAGGTTCTGTTCACCCAGGAATGAGGTTCTATTACCGCCAACCAGGTTAGGATGTGTCCTGCCTCTCGAAGAAACACAAGAACCTAATTCAAGTCAACAAATGTTAATTATGCACCTTGCTGTTGTTCCATCGCTAAGCTGTATCTGACTCTTTGCAACACCATGAACTGCAGCACACCAGACTTCCCTGTCCTTCATTGTCTCCTGGAATTTGCTCAAATTCATGCTCATGGAGTCAGTGATGCTACCTAACCATCTCATCCTTTCCAGTCCCCTTGTTTTGCCTTCAATCTCTCCAAGCATCAGGGTCTTTTCCAGTGAGTCCACTCTGTCCATGGGATTTCCCAGCAAGAACACTGGAGTGGGTTGCCATTTCCTCCTTCAAGGGATCTTCTCAACCCAGGGGTCAAACCTGTGTCTCCTGCAATAGCAGGCAGGTCCTTAACTGAGCCATCAGGTAAGCTACAAATTGACTTGGGCAAATAATACAACAATAACAACAAAATGGATAGCAGATACTTAATAAAAGAATACAGACAAATAACTAATAAGGAGACAAAAAAGGTTCAGCACTATTCATTATCAGGGAGATACATATGAAAACCACGTTGAGATATCACTATATACTTGCAGAAATAGCTGAAATTAAAAATATAGATGATGCTAACTGTTGGCAAGGGTATGGAACAAATAGAACTCATACTACTGGATAGTAGCAAAAATGGTATAGCTATAATGGCAAAACACTAAATGTACACCAAAATTTCCACTGCTAGGTATTTACCCAGTATAAATGGAAAAAATAAAACCCAAAAAGATTTGTAAGGATATGGTTGCTGTTGTCCGTTTGCTCAGTCGTGTCCAACTCTTTGTGACCCCATGGACTGCAGCAGGCCAGGCTTCCCTGTCCTTCACCAACTCTTTTGTTGACTATGAGGGTTACTCCATTTCTTCTAAGGGATGATTGCCCACAGTAGTAGTAGATATAATGGTCATCTGAATTAAATTTGCCCGTTCCTGTTCATTTTAGTTCACTGATTTTTGAAAGATATTCACTCTTGCCATTTCCTGCTTAACCGCTTCCAATTTACCTTGATTCATGGAACTAACATTCCAGGTTCCTATGCAATATTGTTCTTTACAACATCAGACTTTATTTTTACCACCAGACACATCTACCACTGGGTGTTGTTTCTGCTTTGACTCAGCCTCTTCATTCCTTCTGAAGCTATTTCTCTGCTCTTCTCCAGGAGCATACTGGACACCTACTGACCTGGGGGGCGCTCATCTTAATTTATAGTAGCCCCAAACAGGAAGTCGATGAGGAGAGCATGGAGGGACAATGGATAAATAGATGGCGCTGTGTTGGTACAAGGGAATACTGAGAAACGAAAAGATACAGGCTACTGATACTTGCAGCAACATGGATAAATCTCAAAAGCATGTCGAGGTAACAAAGGAGAATATATTCTATGATTTCTTTGATATACAGTTTAAGAACAGGTCAAACGAGCATGTGGGGGAAAAAAAAACAGAACAGTATGTGCCTCAAGCTGGTGGAGGTGGGGAGACACTGGAATGGCTCCTGAGGGAGCTTTCTGGGCTGCGGCAGTGTTCTATATCATGATGGTCTTTTAGCTATTTGGGTGTATACACTGGTTAAAGCTCATCAGTTCAGTCACTCAGTCATATCTGACTGTTTGCAGCATCATGGAGTACAGCACACCAGGCTTCCCTGTCCATCACCAACCCCCAGAGCTTCCTCAGACTCATATCCATCGAGTCGGTGATGCCATCCAACCATCTCATCCTCTGTCATCCCCTTTTCTTCCTGCCTTCAATCTTTCCCAGCATCAGGGTCTTTACCAATGAGTCAGTTCTTCACATCAGGTGAGCAAAGTATGCTTACGATTTGTTCATTTCATTGAATGTAAATTTGATCTCCAAAGGAAAAAGAGCCATAAACAAATATAGACAAAAGATATACCTTTTGCAAAGCAGAGCTTTAACGCATTATGAAATAGCTGCACTTAAGCAAGCCTTGCAGATAGTGCTAGTGGTAAAGAGGCTGCCGGCCAAAGCAGAAGAAGTAAGGGACATACTCGATCCCTGGATCAGGAAGATCCCCTGGAGAAGGAAATGCCAACCCGCTCCAGTACTTCTGCATGGAGACTCCCCCGGATAGAGGATCCTGGCAGGCTACAGTCCATGGGGTCACAAATAGAGATGACTGAAGTGACTTAGCATGCATGCATGCAAGAAAGACAGAGAATTTGTTAACAATTCAGATTAATCTTAAAAGCCTGTGATATCTATGTCCATTACATGGGGCACAACACAAAAAACTTGGCTTTAAAAATTGAAAATATTCCTTAACCTTGAAAACAATTACTCCATAAATCATTTAAACTCACATTACTCAGGAATTTTAAAAAAAAATCCCAGAAAGCAACTTGAAAAAATCCTTCTGAGTGCCCCAAACAATAGATGTAAAAAAGAAAAAAAACACAGCAAGGACTACCACTTTTTGAACAATGGAGACAAGAGAAGACCCTTAAAGCTCCCCAAAGCACCAATGAGCGGGGGTGGGCAGTGAATGGTGATTTAGAGTCTGGGGGTTTGTGGCCTATGGTGCACACAGTATGGTCCTCACATGCACTATACAGAGATGTTGGCCTGTGTCACCAGATTTCAACCTTACATGGATGCCATTGGGTAGCTGTATTTTCTTTAGGGAGAGGTAACCAAAGACGAAAGAAATTAATAGATAGTTTTTCATTTCAGTTGAGCTATGACTTGAGTCTGACCCCATGGATTCTGTTCTTTCTGCATTCAAAAAGTTTCACAACGTTTTCTATCTGCCCCACCTCCGGCCCCCAACTAAATGCTTAGGCTAAACTGGTTTAGTTGCTAAGTCCGATCTGACTCTGATGACTGTAGCCTGCCAGTTTCCTTTGTCTGTAAGATTTCCCAGCCAAGTATACTAGAGTGCATTGCCATTTCCTTCTCCAGAGGATCTTCCTGACTCAGGGATCGAACCCATGTCTCCTGCGCTGGCAGGTGGATTCTTTACCACAGTGGCAGCAGGGAACTGACTGCGTATCAGGCACTGTGTTAGTACTTACCCACGTTAACTCATTCTCTCCTCACATAACCCCTGCATCAGTTTAGTGACTACCTATTTCTTAGTTTAAGGAGCTGAGGTCCTGAGAGGTTGGGTACATTTCCCAAGGCCATACAGCTAGTTAGTGATACTGCTTGTATTAGAACCCAGGCAGCCTGATTCCCAAGCTTTCTACAGAGCTACTCAGATCACACCAGCCAATCCTAAAGGAAATCACTCCTGAATATTCATTGGAAGGACTGATGCTGAAGCTAAAACTCCAATACTTTGGCCACCTGATGCGAAGAACTGATTCTTTGGGGAAAAAACCGATACTGGGCAAGATTGAAGGTAGGAGGAGAAGGGGACGACAGAGGATGAGATGGTTGGATGGCATCACTGACTCGATGGACATGAGTTTGAGCAAGCTCCGGGAGTTGGTCAAGAACAGGGAAGCCTGGCGTGCTGCAGTCCATCGAGTGGCAAAGGGTCAGACACGACAGAATGACTGAACAGAACTGACTCAGCAAACTGGAATGTGATACCGCACCCTTTTCATCTGTCCCCTCCACCTTTTCTGGGAAGGAATCTTTTTAGGTTTGTGAACTCTGCTGTGTTCTGCCCAGGCTGTCTCTTGATCTAAGGCACAGAGAACCTTGCCCTCACCTTCTCTGAGCTGACAAATGCAGTCCTGTCAGTTTCCCCGGGCTGCTGTGACAAATGACTATGAACTCAGTGACTCAAACAACATATATTCATTATCTTAGAGCTCTATAGGTCGAAAGCCCAAGACAAGTTTCACTGGGCTAAAAGCAAGTAAGGCTGTATTTCTTCCCAGAGGTTTTAGGGTAAGATTTCTTGCCCTTGCCTTTTGTAGCTTCTGGAGGGTGTCCCCACTCCTGGCTTATAGACTTCCCTGCATCTCCAAAGCCAGCAAGGAAACATCTCTCCAATCCAGCCTTTGTGTTCACCTCTTTCTCTTTACTAAAGCAGGGAAGTGTTCTCTACTTTTAGCCGGCATCTATGATTAGATGGGGTTTGCCTCAGTAGCCCAGGATCATTTCTCATCTCAAGGTCCATATCCTCCATCACATTTGCAAGGTCCCTTTTGCCACATGGGGTGACACGGTCACGGCTTTCAAGGCTTATATGGGCACTTCTTGTGAGGTCCCCTAATCTTCCTACGCCACTGCACAAAGCACCAAGTCACCCGGGACACTGGACACGTCACTGACTCCACCTTCAGATTCAGGCAACTCTCACAGTATCTGAGAATCCATCGTTCAATAAAGAAAGTTTTTACATGCATTATTTCCATGAACGTTTCAATACCTGACCCATAAGGCTTATTTTGTCACTACTCTCAATTTCATATGAGTATCTGCAATAATATTATGGCCATATTAACTAGCATCTGAACATCAGTGCAAATGTTTTTCACATTTATTATTTGATGGGATAAAGTGGGACTGTGTCTGTAAAAGGACTTTGTCAACCCTGAATTTCTAAGTGAAAATCAATTGCAATGAAAGACTCATGATGGAGGGCTAGGAGAAAGCTGGGACCCTGGGAGATGCTCACCAATGTGTGTGGAAGGGAGCACAGAGCATCCTCTTTTGCTGTTACTTAAAGGGAACAGAAGGATCTGAACTTAATTTAAGCTTAAGAAAAGTTGATGATTTTATTGCTCTCCAGATTTATAAAGCTACTAGAGATTCTTGCAGAATGAATTATTGAGGATGAAATTGAACCCCAAGCACAGCTGAACAGTGGAACACACTATTGGGGCAGAAAAGGCATCCTCACTCCGGGACAGGAAAGGAGGTCATTTTGAGCAGCTCTGAGCTCTAGGCATGTAATTTTCTCCTCTACACTGACCTGAGCACACAAGAGTGGAGTGTGGGCTGGGGTGGGAGGTGGGGAGTGCATTTTCTAAGGAAGGGAAGAACAGAGGAGAAGGCAAACTGGCTCAAGTTCACAGTGTGATGGAGAAAAGGACCCCTCCTCTCTGGACTCTGAATACAGAACTGGCTTTGAGATTTTCAGAGCTCCTCTCTGCATCCCTAGGCCTCAGTATTTCCATCTGTAAAGTGAACCTAAGGGACCAGGTGGAATTCTAAGGGGTCTTGTATCCCCAAACCACACCATCTCAGCAAACTGGAATGTGATACCGCACCCTTTTCATCTGTCCCCTCCACCTTTTCTGGGAAGGAATCTTTTTAGGTTTGTGAACTCTGCTGTGTTCTGCCCAGGCTGTCTCTTGATCTAAGGCACAGAGAACCTTGCCCTCACCTTCTCTGAGCTGACAAATGCAGTCCTGTCAGTTTCCCCGGGCTGCTGTGACAAATGACTATGAACTCAGTGACTCAAACAACATATATTCATTATCTTAGAGCTCTATAGGTCGAAAGCCCAAGACAAGTTTCACTGGCTAAAAGCAAGTAAGGCTGTATTTCTTCCCAGAGGTTTTAGGGTAAGATTTCTTGCCCTTGCCTTTTGTAGCTTCTGGAGGGTGTCCCCACTCCTGGCTTATAGACTTCCCTGCATCTCCAAAGCCAGCAAGGAAACATCTCTCCAATCCAGCCTTTGTGTTCACCTCTTTCTCTTTACTAAAGCAGGGAAGTGTTCTCTACTTTTAGCCGGCATCTATGATTAGATGGGGTTTGCCTCAGTAGCCCAGGATCATTTCTCATCTCAAGGTCCATATCCTCCATCACATTTGCAAGGTCCCTTTTGCCACATGGGGTGACACGGTCACGGCTTTCAAGGCTTATATGGGCACTTCTTGTGAGGTCCCCTAATCTTCCTACGCCACTGCACAAAGCACCAAGTCACCCGGGACACTGGACACGTCACTGACTCCACCTTCAGATTCAGGCAACTCTCACAGTATCTGAGAATCCATCGTTCAATAAAGAAAGTTTTTACATGCATTATTTCCATGAACGTTTCAATACCTGACCCATAAGGCTTATTTTGTCACTACTCTCAATTTCATATGAGTATCTGCAATAATATTATGGCCATATTAACTAGCATCTGAACATCAGTGCAAATGTTTTTCACATTTATTATTTGATGGGATAAAGTGGGACTGTGTCTGTAAAAGGACTTTGTCAACCCTGAATTTCTAAGTGAAAATCAATTGCAATGAAAGACTCATGATGGAGGGCTAGGAGAAAGCTGGGACCCTGGGAGATGCTCACCAATGTGTGTGGAAGGGAGCACAGAGCATCCTCTTTTGCTGTTACTTAAAGGGAACAGAAGGATCTGAACTTAATTTAAGCTTAAGAAAAGTTGATGATTTTATTGCTCTCCAGATTTATAAAGCTACTAGAGATTCTTGCAGAATGAATTATTGAGGATGAAATTGAACCCCAAGCACAGCTGAACAGTGGAACACACTATTGGGGCAGAAAAGGCATCCTCACTCCGGGACAGGAAAGGAGGTATTTTGAGCAGCTCTGAGCTCTAGGCATGTAATTTTCTCCTCTACACTGACCTGAGCACACAAGAGTGGAGTGTGGGCTGGGGTGGGAGGTGGGGAGTGCATTTTCTAAGGAAGGGAAGAACAGAGGAGAAGGCAAACTGGCTCAAGTTCACAGTGTGATGGAGAAAAGGACCCCTCCTCTCTGGACTCTGAATACAGAACTGGCTTTGAGATTTTCAGAGCTCCTCTCTGCATCCCTAGGCCTCAGTATTTCCATCTGTAAAGTGAACCTAAGGGACCAGGTGGAATTCTAAGGGGTCTTGTATCCCCAAACCACACCACTTTGTCTCAATAACATGAACCCAGAAAGAAGCTGGGTTTTTGCTTCTCATTCCCATCTGGCTGCACCACTGATGTATACCAGCACACATCACCAAGCCATTTCATTGCTGTTTAGATCAGTGCTTCTCTCATGTTAATGCCATGTGGATCTCTTGCAAAGCTTATGAAAATGTAGATTCTTGTTCTAAAGATGTGAGCATTGGCAGTTCCGGCAAGTCGTCAGATGATGCTGAAACTACTAACTGGACGGGTCTAGAAACGATCATACGAAGTGAGGTAAGCCAGACAGATGAAGACGAATGTACAATACTGCTTATATACGGAATTTTTAAAAAATGGTAGAAATGAACTTATTTATGAAACAGAAACAGGCCCATAGACATAGAAAACAAAGTTGTGATTACCAAAGGGGAGATGGGGAGGGCTAAATTAAGCGTTTGGGGTTAACATATACAACATATACAACTACTGTATATAAAATAGATAAGCAACAAGGAAAACTGGGTTTTGGCATCAGACACGTCAGCAATCACCTTCCTGCTATGAGATCCTGGCAAAGTCACCACAACTCCCTCAGACTCAGTCTCCCTCTGATAAATGGGGTGTGTGCTAAGTCATGTTGAGCTCTTTGAGGCCGGCCAAGCTCCTCTGTCCATGGGATTCTCCAGGCAAGAATACTGGAGTGAGTTGTCATGCCCTCCTCCAGGGGATCTTCCCAACCCAGGGATCTAACCCTTGTCTGTCTGTTTGTTTGTTTAATTAATTTATTTTAATTGGAGGCTAATTACTTTACAGGCTTCCCTGGTGGCTCAGGGGGTACAGTGTCTGCCTGCCATGTGGGAGACCTGGGTTCGATCCCTGGATCGGGAAAATCCCCTGGAGGAGGACATGACAACCCACTCCAGGATTCTTTAATGAGGTGGTTTGCACCCTACACAGACAGGGATCAGCCTCTTCTATCTCTCGCATTGGCAGGAGGGTTCTTTACCCCTAGCACCATCTGGGAAGCCGGGGAGTGCTGGGAAGATAAAATTAGAACACGTTTAGCCTCAGGCACAGGACCGATGCCTCCTTTCTGTTTATCTGTACCTTCAGTTTTGACCGCCACCGCCAGCCCCCAAGCTCAGACTCTGACAAGCCCGGGGAGCTCACACTCATATCTGTGTGCATTGCTCTTTGTTGGGCCACAATTAAAAGATCTCAGTCTTCAGGCCTATGTCTCAAGTGACTGCTATCAATTCCCGTTTAAGAAGGGGAATGATTTGACTATCTTTGTTGTTGCTACTATAAATCCTCTTGGAGTCACATCCAATGGGACAAATTTCAAATGTCACCCCTGAGACCGTTATCAGATTTGTATCCCATTTAGAGACCCATGGTGGAAAATGGATTGCAAAATTGTGTGCACTGCATTTTGAGGCTAATTATTTTAGAACCTGAATGCATAACCCAAGGTTGGCAGAGGGCGAATAAAGCATGGTGACCCATATCACTGAAGGATATCAACTCCACTTCTACTGGGAGTGAGTGGAATCACTTACCGAACAGTTCACTTCCCAAATTCTCCTAAGTTACAACACGGACAGTAGAGACTGGACTCTTTTCTGCTATTTCCTTCTGTGTCTTCCCTGGGCAGCTTTCCGGTACTCTGGCCTATGAAATAAGATTACAGGAATCCGTAATTCATTAGAAACTTGCCAGCTGTATGTCCGTGACTTAGAAACTGGTAAATTAGAGGGGAAAAAACTTTATTTTATATTTGCAAAGCTTTCAATGGATATCAGGTTAGGTTTAAAATAGGTTATAAAACAGTTTCTGACTCAAACCTACAGATAATCCTTTCACAGTTGAAATGGTTCATGTAACACTAGAAACAACACAAAATACCCTATCATGAAACATGGGCCTACCACCATGCCTTTTACAGTCTGCAGCATTGCTGAGTCTCATTTTTGTTAAACATTATCATGTTGTCAATTTTCTAATCTCATTCCTAATCTTAAACATGTGCCCCTGATTTCTATTTCACTTACATCAGTAATATCAGGCTGTCTCTTGATCTAAGGCACAGAGAACCTTGCCCTCACCTTCTCTGAGCTGACAAATGCAGTCCTGTCAGTTTCCCCGGGCTGCTGTGACAAATGACTATGAACTCAGTGACTCAAACAACATATATTCATTATCTTAGAGCTCTATAGGTCGAAAGCCCAAGACAAGTTTCACTGGGCTAAAAGCAAGTAAGGCTGTATTTCTTCCCAGAGGTTTTAGGGTAAGATTTCTTGCCCTTGCCTTTTGTAGCTTCTGGAGGGTGTCCCCACTCCTGGCTTATAGACTTCCCTGCATCTCCAAAGCCAGCAAGGAAACATCTCTCCAATCCAGCCTTTGTGTTCACCTCTTTCTCTTTACTAAAGCAGGGAAGTGTTCTCTACTTTTAGCCGGCATCTATGATTAGATGGGGTTTGCCTCAGTAGCCCAGGATCATTTCTCATCTCAAGGTCCATATCCTCCATCACATTTGCAAGGTCCCTTTTGCCACATGGGGTGACACGGTCACGGCTTTCAAGGCTTATATGGGCACTTCTTGTGAGGTCCCCTAATCTTCCTACGCCACTGCACAAAGCACCAAGTCACCCGGGACACTGGACACGTCACTGACTCCACCTTCAGATTCAGGCAACTCTCACAGTATCTGAGAATCCATCGTTCAATAAAGAAAGTTTTTACATGCATTATTTCCATGAACGTTTCAATACCTGACCCATAAGGCTTATTTTGTCACTACTCTCAATTTCATATGAGTATCTGCAATAATATTATGGCCATATTAACTAGCATCTGAACATCAGTGCAAATGTTTTTCACATTTATTATTTGATGGGATAAAGTGGGACTGTGTCTGTAAAAGGACTTTGTCAACCCTGAATTTCTAAGTGAAAATCAATTGCAATGAAAGACTCATGATGGAGGGCTAGGAGAAAGCTGGGACCCTGGGAGATGCTCACCAATGTGTGTGGAAGGGAGCACAGAGCATCCTCTTTTGCTGTTACTTAAAGGGAACAGAAGGATCTGAACTTAATTTAAGCTTAAGAAAAGTTGATGATTTTATTGCTCTCCAGATTTATAAAGCTACTAGAGATTCTTGCAGAATGAATTATTGAGGATGAAATTGAACCCCAAGCACAGCTGAACAGTGGAACACACTATTGGGGCAGAAAAGGCATCCTCACTCCGGGACAGGAAAGGAGGTCATTTTGAGCAGCTCTGAGCTCTAGGCATGTAATTTTCTCCTCTACACTGACCTGAGCACACAAGAGTGGAGTGTGGGCTGGGGTGGGAGGTGGGGAGTGCATTTTCTAAGGAAGGGAAGAACAGAGGAGAAGGCAAACTGGCTCAAGTTCACAGTGTGATGGAGAAAAGGACCCCTCCTCTCTGGACTCTGAATACAGAACTGGCTTTGAGATTTTCAGAGCTCCTCTCTGCATCCCTAGGCCTCAGTATTTCCATCTGTAAAGTGAACCTAAGGGACCAGGTGGAATTCTAAGGGGTCTTGTATCCCCAAACCACACCACTTTGTCTCAATAACATGAACCCAGAAAGAAGCTGGGTTTTTGCTTCTCATTCCCATCTGGCTGCACCACTGATGTATACCAGCACACATCACCAAGCCATTTCATTGCTGTTTAGATCAGTGCTTCTCTCATGTTAATGCCATGTGGATCTCTTGCAAAGCTTATGAAAATGTAGATTCTTGTTCTAAAGATGTGAGCATTGGCAGTTCCGGCAAGTCGTCAGATGATGCTGAAACTACTAACTGGACGGGTCTAGAAACGATCATACGAAGTGAGGTAAGCCAGACAGATGAAGACGAATGTACAATACTGCTTATATACGGAATTTTTAAAAAATGGTAGAAATGAACTTATTTATGAAACAGAAACAGGCCCATAGACATAGAAAACAAAGTTGTGATTACCAAAGGGGAGATGGGGAGGGCTAAATTAAGCGTTTGGGGTTAACATATACAACATATACAACTACTGTATATAAAATAGATAAGCAACAAGGAAAACTGGGTTTTGGCATCAGACACGTCAGCAATCACCTTCCTGCTATGAGATCCTGGCAAAGTCACCACAACTCCCTCAGACTCAGTCTCCCTCTGATAAATGGGGTGTGTGCTAAGTCATGTTGAGCTCTTTGAGGCCGGCCAAGCTCCTCTGTCCATGGGATTCTCCAGGCAAGAATACTGGAGTGAGTTGTCATGCCCTCCTCCAGGGGATCTTCCCAACCCAGGGATCTAACCCTTGTCTGTCTGTTTGTTTGTTTAATTAATTTATTTTAATTGGAGGCTAATTACTTTACAGGCTTCCCTGGTGGCTCAGGGGGTACAGTGTCTGCCTGCCATGTGGGAGACCTGGGTTCGATCCCTGGATCGGGAAAATCCCCTGGAGGAGGACTGACAACCCACTCCAGGATTCTTTAATGAGGTGGTTTGCACCCTACACAGACAGGGATCAGCCTCTTCTATCTCTCGCATTGGCAGGAGGGTTCTTTACCCCTAGCACCATCTGGGAAGCCGGGGAGTGCTGGGAAGATAAAATTAGAACACGTTTAGCCTCAGGCACAGGACCGATGCCTCCTTTCTGTTTATCTGTACCTTCAGTTTTGACCGCCACCGCCAGCCCCCAAGCTCAGACTCTGACAAGCCCGGGGAGCTCACACTCATATCTGTGTGCATTGCTCTTTGTTGGGCCACAATTAAAAGATCTCAGTCTTCAGGCCTATGTCTCAAGTGACTGCTATCAATTCCCGTTTAAGAAGGGGAATGATTTGACTATCTTTGTTGTTGCTACTATAAATCCTCTTGGAGTCACATCCAATGGGACAAATTTCAAATGTCACCCCTGAGACCGTTATCAGATTTGTATCCCATTTAGAGACCCATGGTGGAAAATGGATTGCAAAATTGTGTGCACTGCATTTTGAGGCTAATTATTTTAGAACCTGAATGCATAACCCAAGGTTGGCAGAGGGCGAATAAAGCATGGTGACCCATATCACTGAAGGATATCAACTCCACTTCTACTGGGAGTGAGTGGAATCACTTACCGAACAGTTCACTTCCCAAATTCTCCTAAGTTACAACACGGACAGTAGAGACTGGACTCTTTTCTGCTATTTCCTTCTGTGTCTTCCCTGGGCAGCTTTCCGGTACTCTGGCCTATGAAATAAGATTACAGGAATCCGTAATTCATTAGAAACTTGCCAGCTGTATGTCCGTGACTTAGAAACTGGTAAATTAGAGGGGAAAAAACTTTATTTTATATTTGCAAAGCTTTCAATGGATATCAGGTTAGGTTTAAAATAGGTTATAAAACAGTTTCTGACTCAAACCTACAGATAATCCTTTCACAGTTGAAATGGTTCATGTAACACTAGAAACAACACAAAATACCCTATCATGAAACATGGGCCTACCCCATGCCTTTTACAGTCTGCAGCATTGCTGAGTCTCATTTTTGTTAAACATTATCATGTTGTCAATTTTCTAATCTCATTCCTAATCTTAAACATGTGCCCCTGATTTCTATTTCACTTACATCAGTAATAAGATATTGTTTGTTCTTTTATCGTCTATTTTCCTTGGTGATCATGATGTCAGTACTTATTACTGTTTATGGCTCCTAATATTCATCTTAACATTCGGGGCATATATTGTAAAACTCAATGAAAATCTTTCTAAGAAGGGCTAGAGGATGGTGAAATTGTGTTATCACAGGTTATTGATAAGGCATTGATAAGATAATGTGACGACTTCTTGTTCTTTCAGATATTTCTCCTTTGGTGGCTGTGTGTCAGGTCTGATGTTGTAGGTTCCAGGGTTTCAGCCTTCACCTGGCAGAAACTGAAGTCTTGGGGGGCAACAGAAGTAGGAACAGACACACACTATATTGAGTGATTACGGCTAATCCTTGTAATTGTGTACGACTTCAGAGATGACCAAAGGCTTTCACATTTATTATATTATTTGATCTCTACAGTAGCTCTGGGAGATAAGCAAGGCACTTGTCATTAACCCTATTTGCCAGACAAGGAAGCTGTTGGGAATCGAGATGGCGTTTTGTGGTGTTTGATGATATTTAGACCAGGGGCCTGTTCATGACCGAATCCTAGCCAATGGGTCACAGCTCCCCCTGGCAAACATGCGAAAGGAATGAGAGGTGGGCAGGGTCCCCTGCTAGGTGGATGGCAATGGTCCCAGGAGGCCTCTGAGTGGGGCTGGGCAGAAGGGATGGCCTACATGCCAGGACTGGGCAGGGCATCTGATCGCCCAGAACACTTAAGTCTTCACTGCTATCCTGGTCAGGCCACATGGGTAAAGAACATCCAGAAGAGATGAATCTGGTCAAGACCTTCATTCTGCATGGAGCTCTCACATGGACCAGGCTTGCGAAGAAGGAAACACACACACACACACACACACACACACACACACACACACAACACACACACACACACACACACACATGAACATTCTTTACTTAATCCTTAAGGAAATTATATTTAGTCACCTTCATTTTAGAGATTCTTACTCTGAAATTTAGAGAGAATAAGTTACTTCCAAGGTATACAATTAATAAATGTTATTGTAATAAAGAAAAATTTAAAGGGAATTCCTTGGTGGTCCGGTGGTTAGAACTCCATGCTTCCACTGCAGAGGCCCTGGTTCACTCCTTGGTCAGGGAATTAAGATCCTGCAAGCCATGGCATGAGGCCAAATTGAAAACAAACAAACCAAAAAAGTTTAAAAGTTTGACAATGGATTGTTCTTTCTGTGTATAAATACAGATGGTCTTCCCAGGTGGCGCTAATGGTAAGGAACCCACCTGCCAGTCCAGGAGATGTAAGAGACCCAGGTTTGATCCCTGTGTCAGGAAGATCCCCTGGAGGTGGGCATGGTAACCCACTCCAGTATTCTTGCCTGGAGAATCCCCATGAACAGAGGAGCCTGGCGAGCTATGGTCCACAGGGTCGCAAAGCTGGACGTGACTAAGGCGACTTTGCGCACATGCATAAGTATAGATACAGATCATACATTTGTATATGTGTGTATAGCACTTTATATAGATCTATATGTATGTATACAGATATAGAGATTAATATAGAGAGACAGATATGGCTAGATTCTTTACTTTCCTTGAAGTATACAGCACAGATGTGGAGAAGGATAGGTATAAGTCTAAAGCTTATTTCCTCTTCACACCCAACTCAGGAAGCCCAGCATCACCACCCCTCAGAGAAATCCTCTGCAGACTCACTCCATCCTTCCCATTCCTACTTCTCACAACCTAGATAAGCTGTCACGTAGCTCTCAACCTGTATATCCATGGATCTGCTGTGTTGTTGTATCTTGATTCTTTCACCCAATGCATTGTTTGCGAGATTTAATCTCATTATGTATTTTGCCTTGAGGATTCAATTGTGCTCACCAGTAAGTGAGCTTTGAACTGAAGAACTTGATTTCTTCGTCTGTAATTGTGGCCTGATATTTCATGAAACTAAAACTGAATGTAAGCACGAGAAGGTGCAGGGGATACCAGCTAACAGAAGACCTGGGTTTGTGTCCATGGCAGATCTGTAACTAGCTGTGCGGCCTTAGACAAAGCCCTTAACTTCTCTGTGCCCCGAGGCTCTGGTAACATGGCAGGGCTTTTCTCCAGTACCCACTTGATATGACATTTCTAGATCTTGTGTCCGAGAGGTATAAATCAGGATATCTCCTTCAAGAGCCAGACATGTTTATTTTGTCCAGTTATCTTTTCAGATGTGGAAGTTTTTTTCTAAGCCATCTAGTAATTCATTACATTTCCTATTCAATAGGCGTTCATGCTCAGTCGCTCAGTCGTGTCTGTTCTTTGCAACATGAAAGAAACATGTTGTGTGAAAGAGACATGGGCCATAGCCCTCCAGGCTCCCTGTCCATGGAATTTTCCAGGCAAGAGTACTGGAGTGGGTTGCCATTTTCTACTCCAGGGGATTTTCTCGACCCAAGGATCGAACCCATGTCTCTTGTATTTCCTGCATTGGCAGGCTGATTCTTTGCCACTGAGCCACTGGGGAATCCCTATGCTTTTGTCAATTTAAGAACTCAGTCTGGCAAGTTCCTTCCTCTGGACTAGCCTGGCAACAGCCTTACTGGCCCTTCTGAGGTTGACACCTTTCCTTCCAGCCTCTTCTCCAGCCAGAATGGGCATTTATCACCAGCATGATCTCTAAAATCAAACCCAACCCTGACTTCCCCTAAAGAATGCTTTTCATCAGTCCCTAGTTGTTGATGGAATAGATTCCTAGTTACTTAGCATGACATGCAAAGCCTGTTTAAATTTGGCCCAACTTGCCTCATGTTCCAGGTGGTAAAGAGCCTACATGCCAATGGAGGAGACATAGGAGATGTGGGTTTGAACCTTGGGTCAGGAAGAGCCTCTGGAGGAGGGCATGGCGACCTGCTCCAGGAGTGTAGTCTGGAGAATCCTGTGAACAGAGGGACCTGGTGGGTCACAGTCCATTATGTCACAAAGACTCAGACTGAAGCAACTTAGCGCGCGTGCACACACACCACATATCCAGCCATTTCCCTAACAAACCTTCCTGTTGGTGCCAGACCTCAGATTCTGATTCTGACCCAGCAGCTGCTTTCCCTCTGATTGATGGGGGACTGGGAAACCATGTCTTCTCCCCACACCTTGGAGCTAAATACAGCTCCATGTTCTGGTGGTATAGCCCATGAGCTAAGGATGGTTTATGGTTGAAAAGTTAAAAAAAAAAAAAGAATATTTCATGACATGTGAAAATAACAGCAAATTCACATTTTAGTGTCTACGGATAAGTTTTATTAGAAGACAGCCATGCCTGTTCATTTAGGTATTTTTCACCGCTGCTTTCAGAAGACAAGAGCAGAGTTGCCCGGAGTGACAGAGCCTGTGTGGCTGGCAAAGCAAAAATACTCCTAGTTAGAGCTTTATAGACAGTCTATCGTTAACCTCTGATCCCTATTAACAGCACTTTGTGTAGGTGGATATACATGTATGTATATATGTGTGGGGGGAGGGCTTCCTAAGCGGCTCAGTGGTTAAAGAATACACCTGCCAATTCAGGAGAGGCAGGAGACAGAGGTTCGATTCCTGGAAGAGCCTCTGGAGAAGGAAATGGCTGCCTAGTCCAGTATTCTTGCCTGGGAAATCCCAGAGACAGAGGAGCAGGGCAGGCTGCAGTCCTTGGTGTTGCAAAGTGTTGGGCGTGGCAGTGACTGAGAATGCACATATGCATGCATATGTGTGTGTGTGTGTGTGTATTGTATATTAATGCATATGCATACATAGTTTATCCTTTTTTACTCTGGGTAGCAATGCTTTATTCACTTTTGTACCCTAACCTCTAATACAGAGCTTGACATAGCAATGTGCATACACGTGTTGTTAAACTGCCTCAGTTGCTTTGGTCCACTGTTTAAGTCAGTGACTCTGAGGTTTAACTAAATAATGGTTAGTGCGTTTACCCAGAGGTTGTATGTAGACTTTAGCTTAGAACTCAGCATGTCTGCTAGTGAGAGGGAGTAGTAAATCCAGGTCAAGTGCTCAGGTATTTATGGTTGGCTCTTGAGTAGTGGGCATTGTGTTAGCAATACCCAGTTTCAGACTGCAAGAGATGACCAAGGTATGAATTCTCCCCTCAGGTTTACATTTTAAAGGGTGAAGACAGATGATAATGGATCATTTGGACACGCTTTTAGTTCGGTCTGTGTTTTAGGAGAGAGAAGACATTCATAGAAGTGGAAGAGATACAGTTCTTTCTGAGAACATTCCCCAAGCAAATCGTTTGACCTCACTAACCTTGACTTTCACATTCAGAAATGGGCTCGAGTCTAAAACAGATCAAGACTGAAGTCCTTTCCAACTCTAAGTCTACAGATTTATTTTATTTTTCAATTTGACTGTTTTATTTAACTTTTCAATAGACATCTTCTAACCAATGGCATTGAAGAATTTGGCTTATTTTAACACGTGTGCATGTATCTATTCTAAAGGCATTATTCAGAGGCTTTTCATCACAAAACCCGAGGGAGACCTTTCAATCTTAAAAAATACTAGAATATGTAAACAAAAGACTCTCCATATCAAGGAGAAGATAAGGCTGTATTTCGAAGTTCATTTTTTTAATTACCAAATCACTTCAAACAGTTTCCAAATGTAATAAGAACAATATGGTGAGGCTCTTGATGTTGGCTTCAACAATTAGTGTGTTATTAATTAAACTCTTGAGTAATATAATAACTTGACGGTTAAAGCCCCTCTTTGCATTTAAAAAGCATGCAAACTGTGGCTCCAATTATAAATAAACTCTACTGCTATGGGCTTAAAACTGCAAATTTAATTATTCAGAGCAAATTGTTCAGTCGCTGCTCTATTCTAGAAAAATGCTTCCTGAATATTCTAGTGGGTTCAATACAAATGTGTGTCTAAAGGAGAGTTCCATAGAATAAGCTTCCTTGTATATCACTTGGTCACCGGGTCCTCCCCACCCTCTCTGCTTCCGCTCCAGATTGAAAATCCAAATGGGTTCTACCAGCCTCCTGGCTCTTCCTGTTCTATCTACCACCCTCTCAGTTCTTTGCTGCTAGAATAAACTCCACACTAACCGTGATGTGAGCATGTCCCTTCATCACTTAAACACTAACAAATATTTCCATAAGTTTCAGAATGAAGCTTGACCCCTCCTCCCAAAGCCTGTACACCTGTCCCTGCAAGGAGACACAGCACCCACCATGTCCAGCTCCTTAGCATCTGTCCCTTGCTCACCCATTTGTCCGTCATGCTGAACCTGTGATTTCAATTAGAAAAAGTGCTTTGTGCCTCCAGTCCTTTGCACAAGCAGTTCCTTTCTCCCGGAATGCCTTCCTTTTATAGGGAACTCCTGTTTGTCTTGTGTTACCCAACATTGTTCATTTTTAGCACTGGAAAGAGAGGATACCTCATGGAGTAAGCTGGGTCAGAGTGTTGAATAGCCTCCAAAAGCAGAAAGTCGTTGCAACTTCCAAGGCCATCTCAGAAAAAGGACTCAAGAACTCTAGTTCAGGCCAGTAACTGATATCACTTGGGGATTCCAGAAACACAGTCACTCATCCAGATCATTGTTTTATGTGACTTCTATTTGCTTCCCACTAGAGAAAAACTTCAGTCCAAAGTGAGCCTTGTGAAGAGCCTCTGAGGTGCCATTGTCTCTCTATTTAAAGGTCTCTAGCGGACCATCTCCAGGAAGGAATGGCGCTGATTCAATATGCCAACTTCCCCCGAGAAGACCATCAGAGAAACTGACGACCACACGAAGATAACTTGCAAGAAGTTACAGGTAGTCCAGTAACCCTAAGAATGGGTACAGAAAAATGGTTATGGGGGTTTAAACAAGAAAATGACCAGCACTGGCTGGAGACTCGTTCAAAGCCTTCATGAAGGAAGTGCCACTTGTGAGAAAGGTGTGGAGACCAGCTAGTCTAGTCAAGACCTGTAAGCATCACGGGCCAGTCTCCACACAGCATCAGGCAGGACACTTACGTCCTGTCCACAGACTCTCTACCTTTCATTCATATCAAAGATTCTGGTGTCTTCTTAGTTTGTTGGAGGGGCTCAATACAAAGCAGTGATTTCCAGACCTCCACTGCAGCTCTAGACAACCTACTTGACCTTGGCTCTATCTCATCTATCGTATATGCTATTGTCTCACTATTGCTCCCTTTAATGGAGTCATGTTGTTTAACTTGGATGAATCTCTTTTTTTCCCCCACAAATCTATATTATATTTTTAAAGGGATTGCAGTATCCCACATCATCAATTATAAATGAAGATAAAATAAAGACAATGATAATAAAACATGCCTATGAAACTCTGGCCAGGTGCTGTAGCCTACCAAAGCTTGAAACTATGGCTTGCCCTCTCTCTGTTAAGAAGAGAGATTGGAAGTCTGTATAGAAAGACATTAAAAATATACATGCATGTGTCTCCAACCTTAGCTTTCTCCTTGAAGCCATTGAAATAGAATTGAAAGCAATAGATACGTTTAAACATGAGATTTGATGCTATTTGACGACCCTGATGTGCACTGCCTAAAATCATCTCGGGTCCCACCTGTGTAGAGCTGTGCACTTGGAGAATCGCTGATAGGAAGGTAAGAAGACTGATCCCATGTTCAGAGATCCCTGGTTCCATTTCCAGGTCAGACACACTCCCTTGAGCAAGTAACTGAACCTGTGGGACATGATCTCCATGTGTCCACAATTAAGATAATAATGCACATTATATTTATTTCCATGGAGTCATTCACCCATTAACATTGGACATAACCACTGTATACCTCCTGGGTGATAGGTCTTTTCCTAGACTTTAGACTGTTTTGAAGAAAAGGGGAGATATTGATTGTGAAAACACACTGGGAAGGGATAAATAGCCGTTACCATCATTACCATAGCAGTAAGCTGGGAAAATGAGTCTTCCTCAGGGGAGCTCTTCCAACCTGCCTGGGAGGAGGCTTGAATTAGACTCAAGGAATCTGGAGAGGCTTGAGTTAGACTTTCTGCAGGTCCCCTGGAGCCTGGTCCTGAGGTCTAGGATGCTGCCTTGTTTTTTGGGTGCTGTCTGTACTTCAGGGCAGGTACTGTTACTTTAAATCTCTGCCCAATGTAATTAAAATGCTTGTGAGATAAGATCAGAAGCTAAAGAGAACAGCTGAAGGACAGTCAAATTATTTCAATAATGTAACCATGCTTCAAATTTTAATTTGGTTTTACTTTGCATGCTTTATTATCTGAATGGGACAAATGAAAATGCAATAAACTTTAGAGGTCTGATCAACTTGAGCCCTAAAATTCTTAGTGATAGTTAGAGTAAGACTCCCTGATGCTTCTTGATATTTTAAATCAGAATCACAGACAGCTCTGCATTTAGGGGTCAAATCTCACCTCTGACCCTGATGCACAGGCATGCCTTGCTTCCTCTGCTACCAAATGTAAATAGTGTTTCCTTCCTGGCCCGTGTCTGAAGGTCTCCATGGGCTTCAGCAAGTATGTCTCAGAGACATACCTGGACAGTGTACAGAGAACACAAGCCAAGCCCAGCTTTGGAAGACTCCAGAACCTTGCCACAAGCCATCTTCCAATGTTAGCTCTTTCTAGAAGGGAAGACTTTACTGACATTTGCACATATGCTTTCTTGCCTCCATGTGTTCTCATTTGTTGTATAATGTTTCAAAGTCCACTTTTCAGATACTATCATCTGCACGTGACCTCGCCCTTCTTTCCTCCACTGCAAACTCCACTCATCACACAGCTCAATCTACCTGTAAAAGAGCGGTTAGCTGCTCACCCTTCTCTCTTCTTCCCATGCACGTAGACGGACAGCACTTGCTAAGTTCCCTTGCAGGTATATGTGGCCATGACTGATCTCTAGCTGATGGAATGCAGGCAGACGTGATGCACACCTCTTCCAGGACTGCTCCAGGAAAACCAGAGCTTCCTGGTGAGCGCTGCATGGAGCTGTGGAGAAGGCAGTGACTTAGACCTTCCCTGGTGGCTCACATGATAAAGAACCTGCCTGCAATGCAAGAGACCTGGGTGATCCCCTGGAGAAAGGAATGGCTAACCAATCCAGTGTTCTTTCCTGGAGAATCTCATGGACAGGAAAGACTGGTACACTACAGTCCATGGGGTCACAAAAAGTGAGACATGACTGAGCAGCTATGCATGCACGCTCAAGAGGGGACTGAGGTTAAGTGGAGTCCACACTGCAGATGTATGCTTGGGAGTTGATATCTAGAGACATCTGACTGGATAATACCACCCGATGAAATCAAAAGGTAGAAGAAAATAAAAGTGTCTGTAAACAGGGTTCTAAGCACCGCCATGTCTAGAGATCTGAGTGATGGAGACGGATTCATGAATGGCAATAATCCAGTGGAGGGAAGGGGTTGAGAAGGTGGGGCAGGTCAATAGAATCCTAACGCTGATGGGCCACATCACACTGCGGGGAGGAACTGGCGCCAGATTTCACAAGCAGCATCAGGGTAATGTGGGGGAGAGCTGTCCAAGCAAGATGATGAGGCTGGAGACTCAGCTGGAGTGTGTCTCTGGAGAGGATGGAGACCTTGGGGGGCCGAGTGCATGGAGTTCTGCTGTCACTGGAGATAGAGAAATACCGGAGGGTCAGTCTGCTTATAAAGGTTAATGGAGTCTGCTTGGAAGCTTGACTGGGTTGGGGTAGAAGAGTCCATTCTAGTTCGTTAAACTGACTCCTCTTTGTTCCTCTTCCTCATTCCTTCCTTCCCTGGCCATTGAGTGGCTGCTAACTGGAGTGGCTCTCTCAGAGAAACCTCTGGACCGTGTGGGTTCAGCTGGAGCCCTCTCTGTGCCTGCCCAGCACCCTATTGCGGCTGCCTTATCCTGGACACCCTTTCGCTGCTTGTTGATCAGATCAGGAACCTTGTGAGCCCAGGCCACCCTCCTTGTTTTTGCTGGTGTGGAGTGGGTTGCAGATTAAGTCCTCATCTGGTAGCAAAAATGACTAAGGTGAAATTCCTTGCTGTGGAGTGGCTCAGGGTCACGTCAGGAAGGAAAGACAGTATTAATTGCAGTTTGGAATGGGAGGGGCTCTGAGAGAGGTGGTTAGTGATCAATGAGGCAGGGAAAAAAAGAAGAGCTCATTGTTCTGAGGTGGAACAATGATGCTCAGCTGGGCTGGAGAACGTTCTCCTGGCTGGGCTCTCAAGTGGGCAAGATGGAGCCTCCTCTGTGTCCTACAGACAGGCTTCTAGAACTGTCTAGGTGTGCACTCTGCTTTCCCTCAGCCCCCGGCAGAACACTGCATGGTCCTCCTGTGTGTGAACAGCACACAGCTCTCACACAAACCTCAGGATCTGCTTCTACAGCCAGCACCGGCTTCGCGAGTCTCTGGGTCTCAGAGAGCCCAGCACTTGGTTCCATGCTCTGTGGTCGCCATCTTGAAATTATTTGGTTTTGAATGAATGGCTCTGCATCTTCATTTGATGCTATTCTTTTGTATTATATACTGATCCCTGTAGGTGTTTATCCTGTTTAAAAAGATGAGGCCACTGATATCCATCTGGATATCTGGGCAGGGTCAGATTTCTAAGTTCATGCTTGGTCACTTGTTATGTCCAACTCTTTTGATCCCATGGATGTAGCCCACCAGGCTCCTCTGTCCATGGGATTGTCCAAGCAAGAATATTGGAGTGGATTCTATTTCTCTCCCCAGAGAATCTTCCCTACCCAGGGATTGAACCTGAGTCTCTTGCACTGGTAGATAGATTCTTTACCACTGGGCCACATGGAAAGTCCAGATTCCTAAACACATTTCTAAATCCTGACTCTGTCTCTTTCTGCATATATCTTTTTATATGATTCCATTGCCTATGAGCTCTGAACTGCAGACCCCATGTGGAGTAACATGGACCCAAAGGATGGCTGAGAATTGGGAAGGTTATTTTCTACCTGGAATAAACTAGAAGTTAATCCAGGAGAGGGGACAAGGCACAATTTGATTCATCAAATATACATATATGATATATATGAGAGAGACAGATATATGAGAGAGACAGAGAGACCATCTGGTGTGGAGTCAACAGTGTAACACGTGAGCAATGGATGCAGGTTCCATATCCTGTCACTTAGATGACAAGGGATAAGCCTTCCTTGCGATGTTCAGGGCTCCAGCATAGTCACGTATTACAATAAATGCATCTTTCACATCCATGGCAAGGATCTTTATAATCCTTCCAACAATGTGTGTGAGGAGTAAGCCTTTGATCCATTTCCCAGGTAAGAGAATTGAGTCCTGAAATGTTTAGTGGGCTGCTCTGGGCTCAGCAATCAGTCTCTTGAAGCCAGACCCCCAGAAGCTGAAAGATGCCTAGGACTCCACTCTCTGTCTGTTGAGTGTGTAGACTGCAGAACAGTCTTCATTTCCAAAAATGCATTTAGCCCTTTTATTTCTGAGTGAACAAGCCGTCATTTTAGCAGGAGCCAGAACGGTGACTAGTTCTGTGAAACTTTCTATAAAGAATTTATGAAGATGAAGACTCTGCAGACCCAGCCTGTCTGCACTGGAGTCAGGAGGAGCTCAGGAAGGCACAGACAACCCCCTTTGCCCAGGCTCGCCATCTATTTATCTTGGGTTTGACCTCCAGCTAGAAGCCTCGCGCTTGGGTAAAAAGACCTTTCTTTCTTGTTTTTAACGTCATGCTCCCTTTTAGCAAGTGTCACCCTGCAGGATTAGGCTCGCCTGCTGCACCTTCTAAAGCCCAAGGCTGCCGATGGGAGTCTGAGCTTCTACGGGGAGTTCGTTTCAGCTCAGAGGCTCCCCTTGAATCCAGACCTTAATAGGGCAAAATGCACTCTTCGATTTTGTGGCTTTAAAGAAATGCATTTAGCCAATAAAAGTCCCTTCTGCCACAGATATTTCACACATGGACTAGAGTGCAAAGGGGAGCTTAATTAAAAGCTAACAATTCCCAGTTCCAGCGTTGGCATGCGGAGTCAGCTGAGTCCGGAGGTGAGATGCCTGCTGCCAGTCTGGGCTGTAAAGCGTGTGAGGTGGAGGCCGGGACAGAAGGGTGTCCTTTGAACAGGCACCCGTGGAGCAGAGCCCTCATCGCTGCTGGGAAAGGAGCCGAGGGAAGGCTCCTCTGGCTTTGAAGAACTGCTCACCGTCTCAGAGGAAGTTTCACTCTACGTCAGGTCCTGGCATCAGCACTCCAGGCGGGGATAGGGGAAGGGAATGGGGGGTTTCATCCATTCACTCATTCGTTTAGTCAACACTCAGTCATGACTGTGTCATCACTGCACCCAGAGCATCTTCCCATGGGTTACTCCAGGCACAAGGGGCGGGGACAGGGGCTGATGGCATTCATTCATTCACTCCTTCATTTAATCAACACTCACTCAGACCTTCTTCCCTTGGGTTCCTTTGCATGGTCATCACTGTATCCTTCCAAAGATGTTGAATGTGACCTTATTTGGAAATAGCATCTTTGCAGATGATCACGTTAAAAGGAGATCATGAGGGTGGGCGCTGACCCAATATGACTGGTATCCTTGTAAAAAGGGGCCTTTTGGACACAGGTGCATATATAGAGAAGAGGTTATGTGAAGGTAAAGTGGAAATCAGGGTGATGGTTCTACAAGCCACAGAACACCAAAGGTTGCCCGTAAAGCGCCAGAATCTAGGGAGAAGCAGAGAGCAGATTTCCCCTCAGAGCCTTGGAAGGAACCTCTCCAAGGTTTTGATCTCAGACTTCCAGCCTTCAGAACTGGGAGAATAATTTCCATTGTCCTAAACCATCCAGTGTGTGGTTCTTTGCTACAGCAGTCCTAGCAAACCGACACAGCAGTCTAGTGGAGATGAGCAGAGCCAGGCAGGTTTTGTAAACTGCGCTGTGGAGGTGGGTGTCGAAACACTGGGGATGGCGGGGGGTGGGGCAACTTGTTCTGTGTGAGGGTAAGGGGGGAACTCCCAGAGATGATGCCCTCAGGACTCTCCCTTAACATTTGAGAAGACAGTCCCCCCAGCAGGTGTTCCAAGGCCAAGGCTGAGGACAGCAAAAGTTGTGCTCAGTAGCAGGGGGTACATAAGGCACAACCTTGACCCTCAACCTCTGTCCCCAACGGTGGCAAGCTGGGAGGGAGACAGAAAATCAACGGAAGTGCGTAACAAAATGTTCACAGAAGACAGGGATCGACGCGTCTCACGGTGTTTGGGAAGGCAGTATGGCAACCTCTCTGCTCTGAACCACCCCCAGATATCCTTCTTTCACTAGGCCTTTCCTAAATCCTGCGTCACGCCCCTTGTTAATTTCATTAATGTCATTCGTCTCGAGCTCGCTTAGAGGCAACATGGGCTCTCACTTTTAGTAGATGTCAGCAGTAATAATGGTCCCTGTAAACCCATCTCAATCAAAGGGGCTTTAGGATCTGTAAGGAGAGGAGCACCGATCTATTTTTACTTCTAGGTCCTGTGTTACTCAATGACAAAGAGTGAAATCAATTTATTTTCAATAATTGTGCCAAATCTGGCAAAGCCTAGGCAAAGTTATTAGTCTTATATATCCTGTCAGGAAAGTGTCGGAGGTGGAGCAGCTGGTCCAGGCCAGAGTCAGGTGTAGGATCTGTGTCTTCTGTATGTTGGACTATCTCGTTATCCAGAAACCCCTGTCCAGCCAGCCTAGACATTCTCGGTTACACTCAGAGTCGTGGGCGTGGTCTCCAAGTACAACTGCTCGGGCGTACATCTGTCTTGCTGCTTCAGTGTGAGCAGTTGGGTTGCCATCAGCAGCAGCGGCAGATGGGACTTGCCCTCACTATTGATCAGTGGGTCTAGATTTCCACAGGTCACTGGTGTGAGGCTCGAGGACCCAGGTAGGATCCATCAGTATCCTCATGGCATCTTGGAAGGTCATTTCCAATTCCTTTTTAGTATTCACCTTAGTCAGGTTTTCATCACATCTGTTGCAAAAATAGCCACTCATAATTGTCAGAGAAGTATTATGTGCCAGAAACATATACAGATACGTTTTCAGCTGCCCTTTGTAATCATATGCTCAGGCACCAAACTTTCATTTGTCAAGAAACCTGGCCTCCAAAGACAATTTTTCATTCAATCCTTCTGACAATCTGACTTAGATCGTCCTTGTTTATGAATGACGAAATTGACACTGAAAGGATCTGGCTAAACAGCCCAGCCTCATAGCTGAGACCATCACTGCCTCCACAGCGTCTACATATCGCTTTTCACGTCTTCCTTCTCTGGGACCCCATTGCTCTACAATTAGGTCAAGTTGCTTAAGCCAGTGCTACGACCTTTCTGGTTAACTGGCTGAGTTTGCATAATGAGATAAAGAAGACCTTGAGAGGAAGGGGTGAGGATGGATCATAGCCTCATTCACTGGTAAGTGGGAGGCAGAAAGCAAAGCTTACTCAAGAATTAGAAACCAGTGAAATGAGGTCTCTACACACCAGCTACCACTCTGACCCTATGCTCATGAAAAACCAAGAATTTTAGGGAAAAAAAAAATCCTCATCCACCACAACAGCTAAAAGACAATATTGGTTGGATTCCAGAAAATAGCTGCCTGAAGAAACTCGGTGGACACCCTGCAGGAACCTCCTGTGTGTAACTAATTTCCACGCCCTTATGGATTTCTAGCCAGTCCAAGGTGGCAGCTCAGACTTCCAAATTTTGCTGTGTGCTTGCTATTTAATACCTAGCCTTGCTCCCAGCTGTGTTCTGCACACCAGCAAGAATCAAGCAAAATTCTAATAACATAAGTGAGGAAAAAACATTCAGCCCTGCCATGTCCAGGTCAGGCCTGTTGGAGCCATAAAGTAGGAGCTGGAGAACTCAGTTTTGATTCTGAATTCTGCTACTTACTAAGTCAGTTACCTTGTAGAATTGATTTGTCTTCCCTGAGCTCCCACTTCTTAATTTATCAAAAGGGCTATTGCACCACCCAAGACCTGGAAAGCAGTAAGCATTGAGTGTGAAAGCCCGTATTCGAAGCTTCCATACCATTTTTCCTTCACATACAGCTTAAGCACTCCTCTTGGCTTCCCTTCACCTCGTACACATTTCTCAGAACATGCTCGTGCATGTACCTTAGTGCTTTATAATGACCTGTGTACTTGGGCAAACTCTAGGAGATAAAGTGGGACAGGGAAGCCTGTATCCTGCAGTCCATGGGGTCAAGAAGGGTCAGACACGACTTGGCAACTGAACAACCACCACGGAGATCACCTGTTCTTGTTGGTGCTGTGTGGGCAGATACTGCAGAGATAAGCATGTGTTTGCCCCAGAGGAATCCCCAGACAAACAGAGGGGCTGATGTAGTGACGCGGATGTCATCGGTGCGGGGACTTACGCTCAGAGCTCTTACAGATGCGGAAACAGGCTGGCGAAATCCAAGAGCTGGAGAGGAGTCCTGCAGCCTGAGAGCCTGAGAAGTTGCTTTACATCCGCAGAAAGTCCTCCATGAGCTGAGCCCCGAGGGGCAAGTGGAAAACACTAGACTGGCCAATGAACAGAGTCACAGGCACAGTTAACACCAGGTCACAGAGGTGGAGCACAGAGGAAAGGCTGGCTGTCTGGGATTGGCCACAGGGAAGTGTATTGGAGTCAAGGCATGGAGGGTAAATGGGTTTTCCTGGTGGCTCGGATGGTAAAGAATCTGCCCGCAATGCAGGAGACCCCCAGGTTTAATCCCTAGATTGGGAAGATCCCCTGGAGAAGGGAATGGCAACCCACTCCAGTATTCTTGCTCGGAGAATTCCATGGACAGAGGAGGCTGGCAGGCTACAGCCCATGAGCACACAAAAGGCTGGACACAACCCAGCAACTTTCACTTTTTTTATTTGAGAATGAACAAGGTTTATTTCAGCTGAACTACTGCATTTTTCAATGAAGGGTGTGTGAAAATAAATGATCCTTCACAGGTTTGAGGGTGGTTAAAAATTAAGATTACAGAGTTAGTTGAAGGGCATTAAGAAGCTTGGACTTCTTTCTGGGGAATTTGTTCAGGTTCAAGGGGAGGAAAAGAAAGTAACCTGTGCTTCACGTAGCTACCTCAGGCTCACAGTGGAAGAAGCAAGGACACTTGGAGATAGTAAAGCCAGAAAGACGGGATGAAAGGTGGCATTTGACCCTATGTCATATCCAGGAATAAATGCTCTTCATTCATTTTCAATGGATAAATAAGATAATAAGTGTTAGTCACTCAGTCGTGTCTGACTCTTTGCAATGCCATGGACTGTAGCCGCCACACTCTTCTGTCCATGGAATTCTCCAGGCAAGAATATTGGAGTGGGAAGACATTCCCTTCTCCAAGGGATCTTCCCAACCCAGGAATCGAACCCAACTCTCCTATATTACAGACAGATTCTTTACAGCCTGAGTCGCCAGGGAAATCTGGTAATATAGATTATGCATATATGTATACAATATATTCACATATGCATACATGCAATGCATATACTTGATATGTAATATTAATATATGCAATATAATAAATAGTAGAATGTCATTCAACCATATCAAAGAAGGAAATTCCTCCATCTGTGATGACACAGATGAACCTGGAGAGAACATCAGTATAAATAAACCAGATAGAGAAAGACGAACACCGTGTGATCTCAGTTATCTGTGGAATCAAAACAAAAAGTGTCGAACTCAAGAATCAGATGGTAGAATGGTGGCAGTATTATATACAGCGTGCTGACTGCAGTTAGTAACACTCACTACAGAAAAAAGGGAGCTATGTGATGTGATGGAAGGCTGCGGTAAGCACTTCACAATATATACATACACCAGATCACCCCATTATTCACCTCAAATGCATAAAATTATATTTCTCAATTATACCTGAATAAGGCTGGGAGAAAAGTAAAGCATGATCACTCATAGAAATTCCATTCTCCTTGCTGGTGATTGGCGAGCTCAGTGTGTGTGGCCCAATGCTGACAATGAAAGGTAAAAGGAACATTTGTTATTTCTGGAAAATATTTTCCCTTGTATTAAAAGATACACAAAGCAGAGATTACCCTTACTATATGTTTAATTCTTTCTCCAAAAGACTTACGTTGCAGTCCTAATTTCCAGTAGCTCAGAATGTGACCTTATTTGATACAGGATCACTGAAGATGTAGTTAGTTAGAATGAGGTCATTCTGGAGTAGGTTGAACATTTAATCCACTATTTCTGATGTCCACATAAGAGAGGAGAAAAAATAGAGAGAGAACACTATAAGAAGACCTGGAAATTCACAGAGAGAAGACCATGATGTGATGATGGAGGCAGAGGTTGAAATGATGTGACAACAAGCCAAGGAACAGAGGAGACTGACTTAAACCCCAGAGGCCAGAAGAACGGAGAAGGGCTCCTTTCCTGGAGGTTTCAAAGGAGGCATAACTTCTACCCTCCAGAACAGTGAGACAGTGCCCCTTTTAAACATTGATATTTTATTACAGCTATGAAATGAATACACCCCTCATCATGAGGTCTGCTTCTTTGAAGTGCTGACCTTTGGGGAGAGCTGGCCTGGGGACATTCTTCATGAGCTCAGAAAAGTCAGGAAAAAAGCAGAAGTCTCTTTGGTTCCTTGGCTGAGCTGACCTCCCTGGACTCTCTCTACCATCCGACTCCTTGGAGTGTGATGTCATGTATCACCCAGTCCATTTGAATTGTGGTTCCTATTATTTCCTGGTAAAAACATCCTGTTTAGCCAGGTTGATACTGCCTGCTCCAGAAAGGTGTACATCACACTTAAGAGAGGGACTTCTTAACCTAATGCTTTGAAAAGACAACAAAAGCAGATGTGGGGAATCAGCATCCTCTCATTCCTCATGAGAACATCATGTAACTCCTCGATGGGCTGGTGTGCAATGAGTTCAGCGTCACTTCCCATTTCTTCTTCTGAAATAACACACATATTTCAGGGAATCTGTGCTGGGTCACCCTAGTTTCCCAACTGTCTTCTGGTGCACTCTGAGCCCTCACCTCTGAAAGCGTTGCTCACCCAGTGGTGTCCGATTCTTTATGCCGAGTGGACTGAAGCTCACCAGGCTGCTCATCCGTGGGCTTTTCATGGCCACAGTACTGGAGGGGGCTGCCATTTCCTCCTCCAGGGGATCTTCCCAATCCAGGGATCAAATCTAAGTCTCACACATTGCAGGCAGACTCTACCATCTGAGCCAGCGGGGAAGTTCTGCCCTCTGACCTGTAGTAAAAAAGACAAACTTGCTTCAACGCCTTCACTTATTAAACCACATCCTTCACTCCGTACTTGCTTAAAATGCGGTCCTTAGTAAAGTGCATTTCTACAGACAGTATTGATTCCCTCTCTTATCTTCTGCAAATGACCAGCTCTCTGCTTTACTCCTTGACAACAAAGGACCTGGGACAATGAGCTGTTTCTTCCCTCCAAGCTCAGTGCCAATTGGACTGCTGTGGTTCCATTCTCTCTGTACAGGGACAGTGTCCCGAGGTGGCAGGGTAACTGGAAGGGTAGGGTAAGCCCTCTGGAAGGAAAGAGGCATCTCACACTTGGAAATCTGGTGGAAAATGGATCCACCATTGCACAGATCCAGAGTACCTCCTGGGTGACAGAAGTAATGTTCTCTTACTGAAAGCATCAAGCTCACCCCACCCCACTGCTCTGATGCAACCATTGAAACACAGGGACAACTCAGCTATGTGGCTATTTCATCCTTGTGTGGTCAACCTTGTGTGGCCTACACACAGCACAGTCCGTGAGAGTGTCTGTATTCACTGAAGGTGGGTGTGATCCTTGTGCTTGCTAGGGAATTTACATCAACAACAGAGAGAAAATATTGCCTCAATAGAAAAAAAAATGTGGTAGATGCCATTTTATTTATAATTTTCAGATGGAAAAACTGAGCAACGAAGGTGCTGAACATTTTCCGCCAAGAATACACAGGTGGTTTGTGATTGGACTTTGGGTTTGTATTTCCCGAATATGTATTTTAGAGTAAGTTAGATCAGAGAAAGGGCTTCCCAGGTTTCACTAGTGGTAAAGAACCCACCTGTCAATGCAGGAGACATAAGGGAAGCAGGTTCGATCCCTGGGTCGGGAAGATGCCCTGGAGGAGGGTATGGCAACCTACTCCAGTACTCTTGTCTGGAGAATCCCATGGACAGAGGAACCCAGCGGGCTGCAGTCCATGGGGTCATAAAGAGTTGGACATGGCTGAAGCAACTTAGCCCAGGCAGATCAGAGAAAGCAGGGGCAATGGGCAGCTCCAGTGATCAAAGGGCACAGAGGGAGGAGAGCCGCCGCAGACCAGGCACTTAGCTCTGAGAGGCAGGGGGACAGCGGCCTCGGGCATTCTATCCAGCACTGTAGGGTTTTCTGGACTTTCGTGAGATGGAGACTTGTTTTATTCATAAGTTAAAAGGAAGGAGAAAACTAAAGTGCTGGAGGTTGTAGAGACTCGGAGGAGTTTGATGTACCTGCTGAATACAAATGGGGCGGAACTAACATTTTAAATGTCCAGTGCCAAACACGACACTGTCCTAGGATCCAACCTCATTTCTCTCCACTTACCTTTCTTGGGTAGAGAGATCAAAACTTAGGAGGGTCAACAAGGAGAGTTACTACAAGTGTAATAACCAGAGGAACAGAAAAAGGATGCCAGGATGTGACCTGCCCTCACTCACCGCGTCACCTAGCAGGAATGTGACCCCATAGCCTGGGTTCTGCACACAGCTTCCTGACCGTAATTTGGCCAGAATTCACGCTGTTAAGAGCAGCCCACTCCTAGAAAAAGACTATGAGATCCCCTGGGGAGCTCCTAAACCCTGAATCCTTCCTGAGTGTGTCCGTCTTCTCTGGGACATGACTACATGCCTCTTAAGCTGTGATGCTTGGGGAGAACCCAGGCGAGCTAAGCTCAGCATTTGAACTGAACAAGTTCTATGATATGGGGAAGAGCAAACCCTCCTGGGGTAGTTGCCAAGGGGCCAGGGTGCCTCCACCGTGGGCTGACTGCATTGCTCTTTCTGTGTTCGAGAAGTGGAGAGGTAAGTGGCTTCCAGGGGATCCACCCTTCTTTCCCTCTCTGGTTATTCCCTCTTACTTTCTCAGCCTCTCTCTTGCTTTACTTCGGTGTTTCCTGTATTCTCAGTGAAAATGTGATTTCTCTCTTTCCATGTTTTCCTCTTTTCAAATCGTTCTTTGTTTTGAAAATATGCTGGGAACACTGGAGGAAGGAAACTCTAGATGATTTAATGCTAATCTGCCTGGTAGATGAGCAGTTTGACCAGCTGACCCATCAACAGATGATCGGGAGATTGACAGATACATTGACGTGGCTAGAAATGGGTACATATCTATTTATCTGTCTACCCATCCATCCCATCTATTCATCCTCTCTTCATCTGTCATCTATCACTATCCATCTGTCATATCTAACTATCTGTCTGTCATCTCTCCGTCATCTAGTGGAAGGGGAGATGCCTATATCTTCCAAGCATCTCTTTGAAACAGGAGGAAAAATTGAGCTCCTACGTTTGTCACATGACCCTTCTGCTTCTCCTTGTGACCCAAGCCAAGCCCCAAAGTGGATCTTATGATCGTCAAACTCTCCAGCAAGCAAACCTCCCTGGGACCAGTGAAAGGATCTGCACCAGGTCTTTTATATTTACTTTTTTTCTTTTTTTTAAGACGGAGTTCAACACTGTTGGTGGCACCAAAAGAAACCACTGCCACCAGTTGAAAAGTTAATTATGGATTGCTCCTTGAAATAAAACAAAAGTTTTATTGGAAGTCAAGAGATAAATAAAACCAGCTGGAGGGAAGCTGTCGTGAAACGGCTGTGACGAAGCCCATGATGTTCTACTCAGAATAAACAGTCCTTTTATTTTATTTTTTTAAAACCCGGGTCGGCCGCGTTAAAGTCATCATTCCTTTCATGTGGGACAAAAGAGGATTTGGAAAGGGAATTTTCTTAAATCTGTGCATTGAAAATGCAGCTTATGGGAGCCTAAAGAAAATACATTTTGCTTTTTCTTACAGTGGGTTCCTCTTAATTGTGACTTTTATAAACCCCTTCTGCAGCCATCATAACCATTCAATTAACTAACTTCATTTTTGTATGATGAAAAGAGCCTCTCTCACTGAACATACGGCAATTATTAGAATGTCTCTGAAGTCCTTTTTTTAGTGATATGAGAATCTTCTAGATAAAATAAGGTTTTATTTATACAATCCTAAAATATATGTGACTGTGAGAGCTATAAATAAATACTCTATAGTAGATGCAAAATCTCATTATAAGTAACACTTTTATTAGCATATCCATTGAGCAAAAGGCCTTATGATGTTAATGTTAACAAAATTAATCTGGAGCCATTCCATTCAACTAATAATTCCTGAGCTCCACCAACCAGGCACTGTGCTAGATACTGCGTCCATGTGCATACGTGTGCTTGTGTGTGTGTGTGTGTGTGTGTGTGCTTTTTATTTTCATTATTGGAGGACACTATTTTGTAGCTAAATCTATACCATACTAAAATTGATGAGAACTTTCTGTGTGCCAGGTCCTATTCTAAGCACTTATATCTCTAGCTTACATCAATGCTGAGACATAAGTATCATCACCTAGAGATGAAGATCCTGAGGGCAGAGAAGGAAAGCAAATTGTCTATATACACCTAGATACCAACTGGTTCAGCTGATGCAGACAGTAAAGTTCATCTAACAAAATATTATCTGAACTGATAGACATCTAATTAGGTATCAAAGTCAGAAATGTTTAAAAAAAAAAAAGAAAACTTTATTATACTTTGAAGAACCAAGAAAATTTCACTGAGAAGATAAGACTGGACAGAGGAAGAAAGAGGAATGGAGACCGGAGGAAACAAAAATATAGACGTGGGGGTGTTTTTTTAAAATAAATGAACAAATACAAAATAAAAACCTAAAAACTCAATGAGAGGTGAATGGTAAATAAATTCTTATATAGCCACAATGGTCAGCCAGTCATAAAGAGTTGCATCTCATGAATATAACATGAATATAACAAAGAATTAAGAGACCTTGTATACTTTGTCACCCTTTTCCTGGATTTGAAGTGAAAATGAAAAATGTCATGTCTGACTCATTGTGACCTCATGGACTATAGTCCATGGAATTCTCCAGGCCAGAATACTGGAGTGGGTAGCCTTTCCCCTCTCCAGGGGATCTTCTCAACCCAGGATCAAACCCAGGTCTCTTGCATTGCAGGTGGATTCTTTACCAGTTGAGCCACAAGGGAAGCCAAAGAATACTGGAGTAGGTAGCCTATCCCTTCTCCAGCAGATCTTCCCTACCCAGGAATTGAACTGAGATCATCTGCTTTGCAAGTGGATTCTTTACCAACTGAGCTATCAGGGAAGTCCCCTGGCGTTAATGCGCTATTCAAAAAACATGCAGTAGATTGGCAAAGCACAAGTTTAGACCCAGAAAGTCAGCACCATTCCTAAAATGGGCTTCCTTTAGTGCTCAGATGTTCAGGTACTAGTGTCTGTCACCTAAAGCTGTTTTGTGCTGGTGGTGTGGCCGTGGATGGAGGTAACAAGGGGAGGCTGTATCGACTGCAACTGTGATACATCCATGGAGCAAAACTATGAAGAGGGAGGGGTGGCGTGGATGGGACGTTCCATTGGTTCCCATGTCTGGTGAGATAGTAGCACTGACCGTAGTGAAACCAGGCACAGAGGCAGAGACGGGAATTTGAAACTCAGACCACCATGGAGCCAGGCTGGTTGTCCCAACACTGGTGCTTGGCCTCTGTCTTCATTTCTCTCCTCTTGGAGATGATTTTCCTGTGGTTAGAGATTTGCCCCTCCAGTCCTACAGTCTGTTAGAGGCAAACTGAACTGGATTCTCTTTCTTCTCCATCTGCACTTTCTACAACCCATTAGTGAAGCCTGGCAATTCTCTTTTTCTTTCTGAGCTCTTCTTTCCATTCCTTTCTTGCTTTTCAACCATTCATGTTCTCCAGGGCAGGGGGCCGATTCTGAACTCCAGTTCTGCACCATTTAAAAAATTTCATGGAACATTTTTTTTTTCCTACTGTACTGGGAACCCTTGAGTAATGGGTGAGAAAAACCTTCCTGAGTCTATTTTTCTAATTAAATAGAAGTTAGGTCATGCAAATAATCATGACATATCTGAACCAATTCTTGCCGGGTTTGGTATGACTACAAAGAAAATCATCCCAAATACCTGGAAAGGCCCAATAAAACTGATTTTAGTTTGAAGAAGCATTCAAAGTCCTTGGTAATTTAAAACTCAGCTTCCTAGTCTAACACCACAAAAGGATTTTTTTTTTTATAAAGAGTTGCATCTCATGAATATAACATGAATATAACAAAGAATTAAGAGACCTTGTATACTTTGTCACCCTTTTCCTGGATTTGAAGTGAAAATGAAAAATGTCATGTCTGACTCATTGTGACCTCATGGACTATAGTCCATGGAATTCTCCAGGCCAGAATACTGGAGTGGGTAGCCTTTCCCCTCTCCAGGGGATCTTCTCAACCCAGGATCAAACCCAGGTCTCTTGCATTGCAGGTGGATTCTTTACCAGTTGAGCCACAAGGGAAGCCAAAGAATACTGGAGTAGGTAGCCTATCCCTTCTCCAGCAGATCTTCCCTACCCAGGAATTGAACTGAGATCATCTGCTTTGCAAGTGGATTCTTTACCAACTGAGCTATCAGGGAAGTCCCCTGGCGTTAATGCGCTATTCAAAAAACATGCAGTAGATTGGCAAAGCACAAGTTTAGACCCAGAAAGTCAGCACCATTCCTAAAATGGGCTTCCTTTAGTGCTCAGATGTTCAGGTACTAGTGTCTGTCACCTAAAGCTGTTTTGTGCTGGTGGTGTGGCCGTGGATGGAGGTAACAAGGGGAGGCTGTATCGACTGCAACTGTGATACATCCATGGAGCAAAACTATGAAGAGGGAGGGGTGGCGTGGATGGGACGTTCCACTGGTTCCCATGTCTGGTGAGATAGTAGCACTGACCGTAGTGAAACCAGGCACAGAGGCAGAGACGGGAATTTGAAACTCAGACCACCATGGAGCCAGGCTGGTTGTCCCAACACTGGTGCTTGGCCTCTGTCTTCATTTCTCTCCTCTTGGAGATGATTTTCCTGTGGTTAGAGATTTGCCCCTCCAGTCCTACAGTCTGTTAGAGGCAAACTGAACTGGATTCTCTTTCTTCTCCATCTGCACTTTCTACAACCCATTAGTGAAGCCTGGCAATTCTCTTTTTCTTTCTGAGCTCTTCTTTCCATTCCTTTCTTGCTTTTCAACCATTCATGTTCTCCAGGGCAGGGGGCCGATTCTGAACTCCAGTTCTGCACCATTTAAAAAATTTCATGGAACATTTTTTTTTTCCTACTGTACTGGGAACCCTTGAGTAATGGGTGAGAAAAACCTTCCTGAGTCTATTTTTCTAATTAAATAGAAGTTAGGTCATGCAAATAATCATGACATATCTGAACCAATTCTTGCCGGGTTTGGTATGACTACAAAGAAAATCATCCCAAATACCTGGAAAGGCCCAATAAAACTGATTTTAGTTTGAAGAAGCATTCAAAGTCCTTGGTAATTAAAACTCAGCTTCCTAGTCTAACACCACAAAAGGATTTTTTTTTTTAACCGTTTACAAATGTAGGGTTTGAACCAATGCTATAATGTCAGCAGTACATAAAAAGTGAATCTTATCCTGGCAAGAAGAACATTCCTCTGATCAGAATTTGTGTGAAAATAGATGTATAACAACACATTTAGTATTATATTTTCCTTTTATTTTCACAATAATTTTAATTTATATGAATTCCAAATTATATTAATCATAACACTGGCAATTTATTCTTGGTGACGAAAGTACATTTCTTGGACATTTTCAAATAGCTGTCAAGATGAACAAGGTGTAGGAAAACAGCACTGTCGGATGCCTGTATTACATGTTATAATTCACAGAGCACTTCCATTTCTGTAAATTAATTTTTTCTTCAAATTAAAATGTGAGAAGGTATGAAATTCTTATTAGCTTTATATTAATGAAAGGGAACATGGGTTACAGAGAATTAGGAAAATTAAAGAGTTCAGAGGATTTAAATAATTAGATCATTTCTAAGGCTTGCCTTTTTGTAGTTCATTTTTCCATCCGTCCATCTGTCCATCTATCCATTTAGCTCTTCTTTTATTTCCGTGTCTGTATAACTGTGCATCCTTTCTCTCTCCACACATAACTTATGAGTGCTTGATTTGAGTCTGCATATTTGAAAGTAGCACTGCATTCCCACTAACAGGCCGAGTGCCCGCTCTAGTGGAGCGCAGCCTGATGGTCCAGTGGTTTGGAGAATGTTAGATGGACGTGACTGTCAATGTCCATAGTGATCCTGTGTCTTCTTTTAATACTGTGGACCAGGGAGAGCATCCTCAACCTGATAGCTATGATCCTGGGAGGGTCCCCAGGGGGAGTCACATGTAGGGGAGAAACTCAGCTTGATGTGGATGATGGGGTAAGGAAGAGAGGATTCTGAGGTGGGCCAGGACACAGCAGGACCAGAACACTGTTCTTGTAGTCAAGACAAATATTCATGCAGCTTTTGGAAAAGTTGGAAAACAGAGTCTGAGAAGGATAGACAGAACTGTGTGGTTTCTACAATGAAAGACTTCCTGAGGATCTTCCCTGGCAGCCTGGTGGTTAAGAATCCACCTAGCAGTCCTGGGGACACGGGTCTGATCTCTGGCCCAGGAAGATTCCGGGTGCCACAGAGCAGCTAGGCCTGGACCCCACAACTACTGAGCCAGGGCACCTGGAGCCCTGGGCCACAGCAAGAGAAGCCACTGGAATGTGAGAAAAGCCCGCATGTGGCAATGAGGGCCCAGCACAGCCAAAAATAAGTGCATAAAGAAGTACATTTAAAGAAGAGATCTCTAGGACCGAGAATGGTAAGCTGTGGTCCTCAGGCCAAATCTGGCCATCAGCCTGTCTGCGTCAGTAATGCTCTGTTGGAACCCAGCCACTGCTATCTGCTTATGTGCTCTCTAGGCTGCTTTCTTACATGCGAGGGACTCCTCTGCCCTGGAAAGCTGGTGAGATTCACTCTCTGGCCCTTTACGGAAAAGTTTGCCAAGCCCTGAGGGGGGCCAGCTGCCCAGAGAGGCATCTGCACTAGCGAGCACCTTTATGTGTCAAGTTCTGGAAGGACGCTAAACCTGGTTAGTGCCTCAAATAAATAAAATATTACAGACCTTCCCAGTCAAAGGCACAGAGTACAAGAAAGGAAGAAAAAAATAATAATAAAAGGTAATCCCAGTGGATTTATTGTTTCCACCCTGAAGCAAGGCAGTGCATCTGAAGAGCCTTTATCCTTCAGGGGCAGGAACCTACCCACCAGAGTTCACGAGGAAGGAAACTGGGACAGATAAGAGGGCTGAGGGCTCAGGAGAGGGGACCCAGGAACCCACAGCCTCAGCTTCCCCAGGTCAGTGCCAGGACAGAGGCCGCAGCTCTTGGAAGCTTGGCCCTTGCTGATCAGGGTGTCTTTGGCTCGACACATCACCTCCCCACTGATGTGGGAGCGATTTTCTGTTAAAACACGATTTGCAATTGAAATATGATCAATGCATTATTAACGCCAGGAGCAATTCTGTGGCAATTTTATTTATTCTCCTGCAGTCTGAAGATTCAAAGGAGAGGAGGGAAAACAAAAAAGAAGGACAAGGGAATGGTGGAAAGAAAAAAAAAAATAGAGGGAGGCAGACAGAAAAAGTGGGAAATAAAAGAAATCGGCTGGCTTTTTTTTTTTTTTTTTGATGTGTTTGCCTTCACGACTTCGAAGTTCTCGCTAATTCCATCTGTCCACAACAGAGCCATCGACGGTGAGAAAAAGCATTTCCATATGTGCAAATTAGCATCCAGGCTCCCTTAATCTGTGCCGTGGTCCTCTGAAGTAGATGGCGAGCCTGCCTGCCAAACCCGCTAATGGCATCCGAATAGAGGCAGGACTGATGGAAGCCGCTGCTCCCCCTCCAAGTCCGGGCCGGCCCTTCCCTCTTCTGTATTTTCCACTCTGTTCTAAGGGTGTCGCTTTGCTCAGCTTCCAATAAACACATGGCCCCAGCAGCTCCACTCCCTTAATGAACGTCCACTTCCCTCCAGACCCACCTCTCTTGCTTCTAATGAGAGCGGACCCTGGTTGAGTGGCACAGCAATCGCCAGCACTCAGCCTGGCGGTCGAGGATCTGCAGGGTGTGGCTGGCTGCCTGCGGTCACGGGGAGCTGGCAAGCGCTGCCCAGGGGGCCCAGCTGGGCATTCACAGGCCAGGATGCCACATTACCGGTCCCTCGCTCTCTTTTGGCCCCACTCTGCTGCCCTCTTGCTCCTTAATCTGGCACTTCGTTCCTGCCTCTGGGTCTTCAACATCCATTTACGCAAGGAAACAGCAGAAAACAAATCTGGGTCCTTTACCCAGGAAGCATTGACTCTCGTAGAGACAGCAGCTCAAGAAGTCAGGAGAAGGTTGGGGTGCCTTACAAAGCAGCTGCATAAGAACACTGAGGGGCATCAACACCCCCTCACTCACACTATGATTTTGGTTTCCTAGGTCTCAGCCTTGGTGTTCCCACAACATTTTGGCTTGGGCCTCCCTGGTGGCTCAGACAGTAAAGAATCTGCCGGCAATGCAGGAGACCTGGGTTCTATCCCTGGGTGGGGAAGATCCGCAGGAGAAGAGAATGGCAACTCCAGTGTTTTGCCTGGAGAATCCCATGGACCGAGGAGCCTGACGGGCTACACTTCATGGGGTCACCAAGAGTCAGACACAACTGAGTGACTAACGCTTTCACTTTCATTCTTTCACCCACTCTATCGCAACCACCTACGGGCTCCCAGAGAATGCTCCCATGCCTGGAGGCCATGTTTTTCATAAACCATTCTAGAAACCTCCACCTGTTCATCGGCTATGGAGGAAACAGGGAAAATGGAGAAACTGGAGAAACTGGAGGGGACAGACCCAGAAGGTCACAGAGCTTGACAGCATCCTCCCTGCCTCATGCACTTGCTGGGAGTCCCCACACTGCTGGCGGCATCCACCGCTGTTCTTTGCTGTTGTTACAGAGCGAAGTGCCAGGGATGCGCTGGGGTGGCAAGTGGGGCATCTCACCCACTTCTCCCCTGTCTGTGCCATTTTCATTCCTTCTAGATATCAGCACATGAGACTCAGTTCAGCTTAGCTGAGTTGCTGAGTCGTGTCCGACTCTGCAACCCCATGAATCGCAGCACGCCAGGCCTCCCTGTCCATCACCAACTTCCAGAGTTCACTTAAACTCATGTGCATCGAATTGGTGATGCCATCCAGCCATCTCATCCTCTGTCGTCCCCTTCTCCTCCTGCCCTCAATCCCTCCCAGCATCAGGGTCTTTTCCAATGAGTCAACTCTCTACATCAGGTGGCCAAAGTATTGGAGCTTCAACTTCAGCATCAGTCCTTCCAGTGAACACCCAGGACTGACATGAGACTCAAGACCAATGTAAATAAATAGACAAAATGTTGGCCATTGCAAATGCCTCTTGCTGAAGAACAAAGGGGTTTCCAGTGATGAGGAAGAAACTCATTCACAAGGTGGGTGATCCTGGGTGCATTCAGGTATCCTGGCTCAGAAACCCTAATGTTGGCCATTGCAAATGCTCTTGCTGAAGAACAAAGGGGTTTCCAGTGATGAGGAAGAAACTCATTCACAAGGTGGGTGATCCTGGGTGCATTCAGGTATCCTGGCTCAGAAACCCTGGGCTGTACTTCAGCTTGTGTCTTCTAATGCCATCATCAGCCTCTATGGGATCTCCAGACATTGAATCAGCCGCCATGCTCTGATTTGTCTCCCAGAGGGCTACAGAAGAGTGTGAACCCTCCCTCTGCCTGAGCTCCTACACAGTGACCTCCAGTGCCCTCCTTCTTGGTAGCCCAGATTTCCACCCAGAGAAATCCCCTCCAGCCTTGGAGAACTTCAGAAATGAAGCTAGAGAATTCCAGAAGGTGCAGGCTGACCATGTGTGGATACAAGACTTGGCAAGCATACTGTTTTCCTTTCCAATCTCTTATTTTATAGGAGAGAAGAGGACTTTCCAAAGAGGTAGATGGAGTGAGACAAGTACCTTCCTTCAGGGAGGCCTTGAACAGAAATCACATAGCTCTTTAGTGTATCCAAATTTGCTCTTTGAGACCCCAAGTGCAGTTTGGCAGAAAAAACAGAGAATTTGAGAAAAACAACAGCATCCCTTGAACCTGCAGATGGTTCCCACGGGGAAAAAGAATCACACTTTGGGAAATCCTAGGGAGACAGGGGTCAAGTTGAAGAATTAGTCCCTGACCCTCAGACTAGTCACAGTATGAAGCCAGGAGCCTTGGGGTGAGTCTCAAATCATCACTGCTGTTAACAATGGAAGTTGCAAGATAACTACTGCTCTGAGGTTGCTGTTCTTGTTGTTCAGTTGCTAAGTCATGCCCGATTCTCTGCAACCCCATGGACTGCAGCACACCAGGCTCCTCTGTCCTCCGCTGCCTCCCAGAGTTTGCTCAAATTTGTCTCCATTGAGTCGGCGATACTATCTAACCATCTCATCCTCTGCCAGCCTCTCTCTTTTTGCTCTAAATCTTTCCCAGCATCAGGGTCTTTTCCAGTGAGTCAACTCTCCACATCAGGTGGCCAAAGTGTTGGAACTTCAACTTCAGCATCAGTCCTTTCAATGAATATTCAGGGTTGATTTCCTTTAGAATTGACTGGCTTGATCTCCTTGCAGCCCAAGGGACTGTTAAGAGTATTCTCCAGAACAACAATTCAAAAGCTTCAGTTCTTTGGCAGTCAGCCTTCTCCATGGTCCAACTCTTATATCCATACACGGCTACTCTTATTTTCAAAGTGCTTTATAAACCACTGAGCCCGTTCCATTCTGATGTGTACCTTGATTCTGGTACTATCCCCATCAGGCAGGTATGAGTGTTCATCCATCTTCAACAAATGAGGAAAATGAGGTTTCCGGGGTTTAGAGAATGGTGTAAACTCTCACAGCTAATAATGAGCAAAGCCAGACTGGCTGAACCTCCTCCTGCCTTCAAGTTTGAAGTTAGTCAATATCATGAAAACTTAATCACCAACAGGGCTCAGGAACACACTGGACAGTGCTGGGATGATGTACCAGACTCCAGCTTTGTATGGGTTCCCAGTTTGGAACAAGGAAATATTTCTCCAGAAGGCTAAACGCATAGGGCTCTGTGGATGAACCAATGATCAAACAAAGGCTCTCAGACAAGCTGGGTGAAAGATACTCATAAATTCCAATATACCACCTTTTTTTCCTGTATTATGTACAGGAAATCTGCATGGAGTTCCTTTTGTCTGAAGTCTTCCTCACCTGTTGTACTTTATAGATTCTTAATAAATTGTCACTGAGTATAGACTCATATGGAGAAGGCACCGGCAGCCCACTCCAGTACTCTTGCCTGGCAAATCCCATGGACGGAGGAGCCTGGTAGTCTGCAGTCCATGGGGTCGGTAAGAGTCAGACACAACTGAGTGACTTCACTTTAACTCTTCACTCTCATACACTGGAGAAGGAAATGGCAGCCCACTCCAGTGTTCTTGCCTGGAGAGTCCCAGGGATGGGGGAACCTGGTAGGCTGCCATCGATGGGGGTCACACAGAGTTGGACACGACTAAAGTGGCTCAGCAGCAGCAGCGTAGACTCATAAATTTAGGAAAGAACCTAAACTCAGATTGATGACCATCTTCTCAATGCCTTGTTCTCAGCTGCACACAGCATCCCCACAGCTTGCAGCTCTGGAGCTGGTCTGTAATTTGTATTCCCTTTCCTGTATCCTTGATTAGAAGGTCTTCCCTAGTGGGCTCAGATAGTAAAGAATCTGCCTGCAAAGCAGGAAACTCGGGTTCAATCCCTGGGTCAGGAAGATCCTCTGGAGAGGGGAAAGGCTACTGACTCCAGTATTATTGCCTGGAAAATTCCGTGGACAGAGGAGCCTGGCGGGCTACTGGACATATGGTCACAAAGAGTGAGACACAACTGACTTTCACTTGTTTAGCCTTCATACTTTTTTAGAATATGGATGGTTTGAAAGTAAAATCTAGGTCTTCTGTATCTTAAACAACTCTGTTCCTGGAACAATGTAAATGCTAAATTTGAATGAATAAATGAATGATGTTTATACTCAGCCTTTTAGAACCTGATTGCCTTGGGATGTCCAGTTTTTTTCTCTCTCTCGTATGCCCCACAAGACTTGAGCTGCTCGTTGAAAAGAGGTACCCACACATGATGGCCTGGCCCTCTTAGTTCTGAGAAGGTGCCCCTGGTTGCTAATCCTGACTTGCCTGGAGGTGCCAGAAATAAAACCACAGCCTCTTGAGCATAGCAGACTCCATATGCTAGCCCCCTCGGCTGCTAAATCACCAGCCAGCCTAAATTTGAAACATTTCTAAAGTGTTAGACAATGTTGCAATAATGTTTTTACAAAACAAAGGCTGAGTTACTGGAAGCCATTTTTGACCAATCAGGATCTTATTGGAAAAAGTGTCCTGATGGGTACTATTGGTGACACAGTGGAAAAATATACATGTATATGTGTGTGTGTGTGTGCATGCATATATGCATATACATATATATGTGCATATACAGGTATATATCTATATATGCATATACATGTATGTATACACACATATATGTATCACGGACAAGGCTCAGTCTGGAAACATCTTCTTTCTAAGTGTGGAAGAGGTGGTGAGGGGCTGTGGTTGAAGTGGACCTGGGGAGGGGCCAAAGAATGGGGGTGGTAAATGGTTAAAAGTGAAGAATGTCAGGTCAGACTCTGCTCCTGGGTCTTGGGGACCAACTGTACGAAGATAAAATGGTAGATAAGACAGGTACTAGAGTTGGGAAAACTTAAATCACACTCAAACTTCACTCACATGGAATTTAGTCCACTTACAAAGTTTCTGTTCTTCAGCTATATTAACGCTGGCTGAGTTTCAGGACAAGGAGGTGACAGCCCTGATTTAGTCTGTGTGGGTCAGACCACACTTGGTATTTTGTATTTAGTTCTGAATGCAGAGCTTCACAGTGGACACACAGGGGAGACTAGTCAGAGCAGGTCAGTGGAGATACAACTTGAAACATCAGGGCACCTGAAGGAAAATGCAAGGGATAGTGAAGTCAACTTTGTTATCTTAAATAACTAAAGTACTATAATGGAGAACCTGAATTTTGTTTCCCCAAAATTCTTTGTTCATGAGGATTTCTATTCAGTATTCCATTGTATTTTTAAATAAATTGCATTTTATACTACAAAATATATGCATATCTCTCCTTGTATCCTGTTTGAATTCTCTAGTTGTTTGAAGATATCCAGAAACCAGGCTTGTGTGTCTGTGTGCACACAACCATGCACATGGGTTTTTAAATTACCTTTACACAAATGAGAATACATTATATACATTTATCTCTGAACCAAATTGTAATACACTTGTCAATAGGTCAAACATTCCATATCAGTGTGGTGTGTGCCTGTGTGAGTATGTATGTATATACACATATGCACATGTTTATGTACAAAGATATGAAATGTGTATATAATATATATGTAACTGAACTGATACATCCGGAAAATATATGAAGAACTAAACTTCATTTCTTCATTCTTTTTAAGAACTATTACTCCACTATGTGTGTGTTTATGTGTATGTGTGCAAAAAAACTTAAACAACTCACTATCAATGTTTAGAGCATTTATCATGCTTTGATTCTAAAGAAACTATTTCAGCAATTATCTTTACACAATTTTCTCCATATGCACTTTGCAGTAACATCATCATGTTCAAGTGTCTGCAGATCTTTCTTTTTTTTGGTTTATGGATCTTTTTTCTTTTGAAGCATAGTTGCTTTATAACATTGTGTTAGTTTCTGCTGTATAGCAAAGTGAGTCAGCTACACATTTACATATACCCTTCTTTTTTGAATTTCTTTCTCATTTAGGTCACCACAGAGCCCTGAGTAGAGGGCCCTGTGCCGTACCGTAGCTTCTCGTTCGTGATCTGTTTCATACACAGGATCAGCAGTGTACAGATGTCAGTCTCAGCCTCCCGGTTCGCCCCTGCTTTCCCCTTGCTATCTAGGCATTTGCTCTCTGTGTCTCTATTTCTGCTCTGCACGTAAGACCATCTATACCATTTCTCCAGATTCCACATACGTTTGCTAATATACCATGTTTGTTTTTCTCTTTCTGACTTAACTTCATGCTGTCTGACTGTATCCAGTTCCATCCACATGTCTGTAACTTGACTGTGGGTGTTTATTCTTACAACACTCACTGCCCCATCTTCCTCCACTGAGGTACCATGGCTGGTAGACTCTGAGCAGTAGTGGAATGCCACATAGAGCTCCCCACCCCCGGCCCACGCTGCGTCTTATTAGACCCAGACTGTGGCCAATCTGATAGATGAAAAATAATATCTCACAATAGCTGTAATTTGCAAGTCTCATCTCCAGTAAACTTGGTGTATTCTCATAGGCTTAAAAGCCATGAGTATTTCCTTTTCTATCAACTACCTGTTTAGCCCATCCTTGCAAACTTATTAGAATTCCTTAGATGACTAAGCCCCAAAGGAACTAAGCCAGCCTCTTGGTCCTGTCTCCCAGGTCGTGGAGCCACCTGGGAAGTGTGCACATGTGCCACAGTTCATATATCCTCCCTGTTCACTGGACTCAGGAGCCGTGCACAGGCAGGGGTCATGGGCACTTGTTCCGTCTCCATCTCAGCTTTGAGTTGGGATTTGAGCGAGTTCTAGCCACTCTGGGTCTTCACCTTCCACTGGGAGTGGATATCAACCCACAGAAGCACCACTGGCTCCTCTTGGGAAGACTCCAAGGCGACCCTGAGTGGGAAAGTTCTTCCACAGTTTAGAGCTCGGCACGGGTGTCTAGGCTGTACTTTGGTGTGGTTAAGATGAGCAGATTGAGCATATGCTGCACTTATTTCAGTATCTTCTGGGCTCATCAGTTGTCTCATCAGGTGTTCAACCACAAAGGCCAAGGATAAGGCAAAGACCTTGAATAAAGGATACCAGCTTGCAGACTGCCTGGACTGACCCCATTGTTGAGAGGTCTTGCTCTCAGACTTGATGAGTAGGGTAGTGTGATCCAAACCCCTTGAGTCTCCCTCACTCTATCCAGTGCCTCAACTTTGACTCCATCCCTCAGAACGTGAGCTCCTAGGACTACCGTTCAAAAGCCACCAACTCCAAACCATCAAAGAGTCTTCATCACCTGCATCCCCAGTTCTCACTGGGCAGAGGTGGGTTCTGAGCAGAGCAACCAGCTATGGCCTGAGTCTGAATCTTTCCAGCTTTCTCCATTTCTGGACTTATGAATTATTAACGAGCCCTCTGTTTGCAATGCTGGGCTCTCTGCTTCCTCCAAAGTAAATTACCGAGGGATATATTTGATTATAAACATACTTAGTAAATGTTTTCATTGTTGCTTTCTGTAGCTTTCTTTGTACTAAAGTGTTATAATGTCAAAAAGTCAACCGCAAACATCTACAGCATGCGGTGGAAAACCATTTAAAGCAAATGCTGGGCAAATTAAGTAATCAGAAATGAAAACCACTTTAAGACAATAGTAAATATAATTTGTCATCTCAAAAAAAAAAGCAAAGGGGGTACACTTCTTCCAGCAGCTAAGTATTGCTGAAAATGACATGAAATCTGAGTCAGAGTCTAGCATGTTCCCTCTTTCTACTGATGTGACCTTGACTAAGGCAAGGCGTCTCTGTGTTTCTCTTTCCTCATCTTCAAACTAGGATAAGCCTCTCCTACCTACTCCATCAAGTCTTCAAAAAAAGCAGTTTTATCAGCTGTAAATAATCTATAGATGTGAATGTTAATTACTGTTATGCCAAAAGTCAGCTACAAAAATCTTCAGTTGAACAAATAATAAACAATGACTGTGCGTTAACTGGGCTGGGGGCTCAGGGTTTAATAAATTTAATGGGTGTGTATTGCGTGGATCTTGTCCTCCAGAAGCTATGGTCTCACAGAGGAACATGCACACAAGCTGTGGCTGGGGTTCAATGGGGAAAGTTTGGCTCTGTGGGTACAAATGAGCCATTCTAGGCACAGAAGATGGCATTGTGTTAATTACACTGGCAAAACGAAGGGATGGAGGTCCAATTGTAGATGTGGCAGCAAGGAGAAGTTGGAGCAAAAAGATTATAAAGATGCTCGTGGGTGGCCAAAGCAGGGGCTAAAGTTAAACTGTATGTACATAAGCCCAAGGGTCAAAGAGGGCCCTGAACTGAAGATCAGCAGCCCAACCGTGTTTAAGGGTGGTGTGGAAAGAATAGAACTGGACAGACTTGTCTGGGGCAGATGTTAGGGTCTTGAATGCTGTCTTAAAGTCTGGATGCTCTTGTATAGCTCATGGCAACCTTTGGGGTTTTACAGAAACAGCTCTTATCTTTCAGAATGATAACTCGACAACTAAGCAATGAAATAGAAAGAGAACGGGTGTGGGAGCAACAGAGATCTGAGCTGAACTTCTTAGATGGTCTGTGGCCTGAACGGAGAAGTTAGCTACCCTGCATCTCTCTTCTCATCCATGCAGGGGAGAAAACCGCGCAGCCTCCCTGAGTTGTGGTGAGGATACCGAGACCACAGGAGCAGATTTCTAGCCTGCACCTTACAGAGAGCCAGGTGAGAACATGTTTTTGTCTTCCTTTCCCTGTGGAAAATCTGATCTCTTGTCCCCCAGTAAGCACAGGAGGAGAAAACTATGAACATGAGAGGAAGCTGGAGAGACCATGAACCTGCACAAAATCAAGTGCACCTGCTCAGCCTCGGTGTCCCCAGACCTAAAGCGGAGGGGTTTTGAGCAGATGCATTTGAAGGGACCAGCCAGCTTTAACCGTGTCTCATGATAACACACGGACCATGTGGGAGGCAGAGTGTGTTTAAGGGGATCAGGGGCCAGGGGCCCTGCTAAGACCATAGCATGGCAAATGGCATTTCGTACCGGCTACAAAGGCACCAGATGCAGGCCTTAATGAAAAGAGAATGGTGTCGCCGTATCATCACAAATTAACTCCATCTATCTGCACAGCCCGCAGTGCTGAAGTCATAGTTTGAAATTCAGCGACACTTATGGTTAACACATGCTGGTTTATTCTTGTTTTCGGCTTCATCAAACATTTAGTGAGCACCTACTATTGCCAACAACCGTGCTTAATCTTGGGGACACCAGAATGAAAGAGGGTTTCTCTTCATGCGCATTAAGCCATCTCCCTGACCTCAGTGGAACTGCTGGAGGGCGTGGATGGTGTTTCGTCAGCCTCTGCTGAGATGGTACCAGCCTGGTGCCTTTTGGAAGCGAGTGAATCAGCAGCGTCATTGTTGACGATGGGGACGGGGATACTGGTGTTGTGACACCGCTGGGGGTGGTACTAGAATACGTGGTGTTAGCGGTGGTGGTGGTTGAGGTGATGCTGGTTTGGGTCGTCATGGTGGTTGTGGTGTAAGACAGATACTGGTGTTAGGGGTAGGGGTTTTCCTTGTGTTGATGATGTAAGTTTTCACTTGAAGAATTACTTTGTTGTTCCTACTGTTATTGAAGCCAATGTTTTCTAAATAATTGTGCTTTCACAAAGAAACACATGTTCTTCATAGAGTAATATGAAATACCGGCCAAGGGAAGAAGATGGAAACCACCCAGAATTGCACTACCAATATTTTGGTTGTGTGATTATAGTGTAGTATTAGTATGAAGCTTCCCTCTCTCTCTCTCTCTCTCTCTTTTTTTTTTTTTTCTTGCCACATTGCATGGCTTGCTGAAGCCTTCCCTGATAGCTCAGTTAGTAAAGAATCTGCCTGCAGTGTAGGTGATGCTGGTTCGATTCCTGGGTTGGGAAGATCCTCTGGAGAAAGGAAAGGCTACTCACTCCAGTATTCTCGCCTGGAGAATTCCATGGACAGTATAGTCCATGGGATCACAGAGAGTTGGACACAACTGAGCGACTTTCACTTTATATGGCTTGTAGGATCTGAGTTCTCCAACCAGGTTTGGTTCAAGCCCTTGGCAGTGAGGACTGAGTACTAATCACTGGACTGCCAGGGAATTCCAATGAAGCTTTTGATACGCACACATATAAATGTGCACATGCATTTTATAGAGAACATATTCTTTTATACCCATTTTTTTAAACTACATCAAAATCATTTCACTTCCAGAAAATAAAGATATAAATTACAGACATCATTCCTGTACAAGACATAATGTCTTCACCTATTCTTAAAGACATCATATTTTCCATTGTTGGAAATTAATATTCTTTGCTAAACCTGTTCTTGAGCATCTGCTTCCTAAGAGTGATTTGTATGGACTCGAGAAGGGAAGGGCCAAAATCAAAGTCCACTTAGAGTTGGGTCGCATTGGAGCAGGCTCTTTTATCTTGTATGGTCTCAATTATCTAACATAGGGATGAGAATGCCTTCTCCATAGGATAAGGGCATTTTGAGGCTTACATATAATGTTTATATCAAGCTTCAAGCCCACTGACTCAGGCATAGCAGATACTTGAATGCCTTTTTCCATTCATTTCTCACCCCTCACTGGGTCACTTTTGCTTTGGGTTCACTCATTTGAAAAAAAGGGAGGCAGTTGCCAATAGGAATCCGCTCACCCTCCAGCTGAAGAGTGAGACAGCAAGTGAACCAGGGAAATCTAGTCTCTCCGTGGCTCCGCTCTTGCTCTCCTGTCTCTGCTGTTCTATTTGTCTCTGCTCTGTCTTCTCCCACCCCTCGGTGCTACGTCCTGTGTAGCAGTGGGGACCAGAGTACCACTTCTCTCTACCACCAGTGATGTGCCTACAGTGAGGAGAGGGGACGGAGTGTCCATCACTGAGGACACAGGAAAAGGGGAGAGAAGTTTCTAGCTTACCTGAAACACGTGCTGAGTTGGGACTCAGAATGCATTTTGTCTCTTTCTTTAACGAAACCATATGGTAAGTGATAGCTAGGTTCCTAGGCTAGCCCTCTAAAGCTATTTCCATTCATAAAGTCCCTAAATTACAATGTAAACAAGACTGTTTAATCTAACAAGTGCTGAACTCAGGTTAATATGTTTTACCCCTGCAGTTAATTCAATGCTATGGAATACACATCACAACACAAAACAAATGTCCTTGATGACAGAGAAACTTGAATATAAGGGTGACATAGTATGCAAGCTTCCAAGAAGCAGTTGTATCTTGGAAGGGTTTTCCATGGTGAGGGGGTGATTCAGACACGATTCAGGAGAAATAATTTTCTGGCAGGTACAAAACCACTGAGTGAGGAAGACGGGAGAGTGTCCTGAGATGAGAATAAAAGGGCATGACAGAAACATGGGTCTCTGTTGAGTGTGAGAGGGAATAAAGAGGGATGATAAGCACCATGAGATGAGGTCACAGATACCGCTGGACCACATGTTAGATGTGTGGACAGTTCAGTTCTATAAATGTGCTTTATGAGCATGGTCTACAGACAGTCTGTACCTCTTAAGAGGCAACTCCTGGTTTCTCAGGCCTTGCAAATCAATCCCTATGTGACAGTGTGAAGGAACTGAATTTTTAAACAGCTTTACTTTTCATGTACACTCAGATAGGCAGACCTACTTCCTGAATGATGATGAGCCTTCAGAGGCCACTGGGCAGTGGAACCACAAGGTTGGTAGTCATTTTTAGTAATTCAGCTAAAACTCATGAATACTGCAGAACAACTTTCAAGAGACTTCCAGAACCATACACAGAATATGGCCTTGGGGTTAACATCTGAGTTTCAGTTCAGTTCAGTCACTCAGCTATGGCTGACTCTTTGCGACCCCATGGGCTGCAGTACACCAGGCCTCCCTGTTGATCACCAACTCCTGGAGCTTGTTCAGACTCATGTCCATCTAGTTGGTGATGCCATCCAACCATCTCATCCTCTGTCATCCCCTTCTCCTGCTTTCAATCTTTCCCAGCATCAGGGTCTGCTCCAATGAGTTCCTCACATCAGATGGCCAAAAACAACCTTAATTCTTGCATCAACCTACAGAGCTAGGAATTAAAATTTCTATCTTATGGATGCAGAAATCTCGGCCTGGGTAGCACAGTCAGATCAAGGCTAAAGTCTTAGATGGAGAAGAGGAACAGTCCAGGTGAAACTGAGCAGGAGCCTGTGAGGCTCCTGGGCATGGAAGCCTTTCGCTTTCTCTTGTTTATTTATAGGAAATAGTCTTCAGCCTCCACCACCCTCTCTGAGTTCCAAAAGGCAGGTACCAACAATAGGAAGTAAGGAAGAGAAAGGATGCTGAGAAAAGGCGGGGCAGTCAAGAAATTGACTATGCCAAAGCTTTTGACTGTGTGGATCACAATGAACTGTGGAAAATTCTGAGATGGGAATACCAGACCACCTGACCTGCCTCTTGAGAAATCTGTATGCAGGTCAGGAAGCAACAGTTAGAACTGGACATGGAACAACAGACTGGTTCCAAATAGGAAAAGGAGTACGTCAAGGCTGTATATTGTCACCCTGCTTATTTAACTTCTATGCAGAGTACATCATGAGAAACGATGGGCTGGAAGAAACACAAGCTGGAATCAAGATTGCTGGGAGAAATATCAATAGCCTCAGATATGCAGATGACACC
>SJYC01045985.1:0-14049 GCA_006408675.1 Madoqua kirkii
GTCCCATCACTTCATGGGAAATAGATGGGGAAACAGTGGCTGACTTTATTTTTGGGGGCTCCAAAATCACTGCAGATGGTGACTGCAGCCATGAAATTAAAAGATGCTTACTCCTTGGAAGAAAAGTTATGACCAACCTAGATAGCATATTCAAAAGCAGAGACATTACTTTGCCGACTAAGGTCCATTTAGTCAAGACTATGGGTTTTCCTGTGGTCATGTATAGATGTGAGAGTTGGACTGTGAAGAAAGCTGAGTGCTGAAGAATTGATGCTTTTGAACTGTGGTGTTGGAGAAGACTCTTGAGAGTCCCTTGGACTGCAAGGAGATCGAACCAGTCCATTCTAAAGGAGATCAGCCCAGGGATTTCTTTGGAAAGAATGATGCTAAAGCTGAAACTCCAGTACTTTGGCCACCTCATGCGAAGAGTTGATTCATTGGAAAAGACTCTGATGCTGGGAGGGATTGGGGGCAGGAGGAGAAGGGGACGACCGAGGATGAGATGGCTGGACGGCATCACTGACTCAATGAATGTGAGTCTGAGTGAACTCTGGGAGTTGGTGATGGACAGGGAGGCCTGGCGTGCTTCGATTCATGGAGTCACAAAAAGTTGGACATGACTGAGCAACTGAACTGAACTGAAAGCTGTTTACAAAGAATATATAGACACACCTCAGAGACATTGCAAGGTTGATTCCAGACCAGCGCAAAAAGCAAATATTGCAATAAAGTCACATGAATTGTTTGGTTTCCCAATGCATATAAAAGTTAAGTTCCCATCATAGTAGTCTGATAAGTGTGCGATAGGATTGTGTCTAAACAACAAAAACCAATGTACATACCTTAATTAAAAACAATTTATTGCTGGGCCTTCCCTGGCAGTCCAGTGGTTAAGACTCCACACTTCCACTTCAGAGGGAACTGACTGGGGAATTAAGATCCCACATGCTGCATGGCACAGCCAAAAGAAAAAAAATTTTTTTTAATTATTGCTAAAGAATGTTAACCATTATTTGGCATCTCAGGGTTGCCATAAGCTTTTAATTGGTAACACACACACACAATATCTATGAAACACAATAAATATGTCTATCGGTAATGGAAACTATATCTACCATAGGTTCCTAGCTGGGATGTCCAACATATTGATTTTTGTGTTATAAACATTCAAAAGGTAGCTACTGAATGAAAAGCAAAATAAAGATGCTAACTTTTTTCTAAAATTTCCTGCCACTGCCAAAGAGTTTTCCCTCCCTTCCTGGCCAGAAATGAAGTTGAATCAAGTGCCCAAGCAAACATGACATTGAAAGAGGGGACATTTTTCTTGCAGTGGGTATTTGTATAGGAACCATATACATGCTGGCTGGCTCTTTGGTCTAAAAGAGTAATAATCTGTCATCTACAAATACACACCTTCTCTCATACACAGCCAAACAGTTTGAGGTCAGCATATTGTTTTAACAAGGTCATCAGACTAAAAGACTTCAATGACCTATTCAGTATACCATGATTTGAATGAATGAATGCTTGAGGGGGAAAAAAAATCACATACCAAACGTATCCGTTTATTTAATAATATTTTTAGATCACCTATGCAGTGCCAAAAACAACTCTAAATGTTGCATGTACTTGAATTATTGATCTACTTGGACATCATCACACAGAAATATTTGATTTTTCCAAGTTGCGTCTCCTGTGCTCAGGGGAATCAAATAAGAATGCAAATTTAATTAAGTGGAGGTCTGGTCAGCTATCCAGAAAAAGTAAAAAGCATATTCTATTTGCTTAAGACTTTTAAGTAAAGGATGACACTTAACTATCCAATGAGAAACCATTTCTTATTACTCTGGCACTATGTCTTCTGGACACACTAAAGTAGCGACCCAAAAAAAGAATGTTGAAAGAAGTGTATTCTCCAGTGAATAACCCGAATCTCCAACATGAATTTCACCAACACAAGAAAGAGCAAGAACTAGCACAGAAGGCAAGGGCCTAACACACTGAAGCACCGAACCTGAGTCCTCCAGCCTCCTACGTTATGGAGGCTTTACCTTGGCTGTTCCCCCCGGCTTTCAACTGGCTTCAATTACCTCTAGATTTAGCTTCAACAAACAACCAAGTATTGAAAACTCAATTTTCCATTCTTCAAAGTGCATTACCAGAAAAAGTGAAACACAAGGCAACAAAGAGCATTTAATCATTAGAATCTTGCCCCTTGCTGTGATGAAACCACACAGCTTGGCCCCCTTCCAAGACTAGAATTAATGAATGAGCAGGATTCTCAGGGAAAGCCTTTAACTACAGCCTGCTTAGCGCACCGAGCCTGCCTCTTTATTGCTCTTGGCATATCTGCCTCTGTTTCTAATGGATCGCTTTCCCCACGGAATACACACAGAGGGAAAGGTGCAGCCTTATGAATGCGTGTTTCCATTTCTTTTTCTTCCCTTTAGAAACAGTCTTAAGGCAATTTAATTATGCCAAAGCAGAAAAGTCTTGAGTCTTAAGACTAAGACAGCAATCAGTTGGGATGCCCCTCCACCATGTCTCAGTCGTGGGAAATCTGGCACTTGTTTGTGGCCATGGTCCCAGGCCACATGTCCCCAACACTCAACCTTCCCTCACTTGGACCTCCTGCGCCCCACAGCGTGAGCATCACGGAGCCCCTGCCTGTCCTCATCCTTCTTGAGGAGGCAGACTGCTGTTGAGATAGGGTCAGGGGCAGTGCTGGCTACCTCCCAGGGCCACAAGTTCATTAGACAAGCTGGGTTAAGAGCTTTTTGGCTTTTGTTCTAGCCCTCCTCTCCTGATTGCTTCTTTCTGTCGGGCTCTCCTGAAGCTAGACCAGGAAGACAAGCCTGAGGGTGCTTTGTGACATTTATTGTATGTAGGCTACCCAATAATGCTAAACAAATCCTTAAACAAATGTCACCCCAATTTCCTTTCTTGTAGGGGGGATGTGGCATGGGGAATCTTAGTTCCCCAACCAAGGATCAAACTTGTGCCCCCTACAGTGGAAGAGCAGAGTCCTAACCCCTGGCCCACCAAGGAAGTTCCCCAATTTCCTTTTTTTCCCTTCGACTTCCTATTAAGGAGTTCACTCTATCCTCTCTAGACACAATCTGACACCTGTCAAAGAATCCCCCTGCCCATCTATAACCAGTGGGTAAGCTCATGACATAAGCTGAGGACATATGTTCTCTCCCTAAAATTTTAATCTTCAGCTGGATGATTTTAAAAACTAAACACAGATTTTTTTCTTGAGGAAGAGGCGTGTTTAGGGGAAGGCATGCTATCAGCTCCTGATATAAAGAATCCACTGGTCCACCTTTGATGCCCCAACACACACAGACACATGCTGTTGTCCTGTTTTTCAGCCTCCCTCTGTTCTATGAAAAGCTCCATATCCTTCCAATAAATTCCTTCACTGTATCCATTAACCACAGTCAGTTTCTGATACTTGAGACCAACAGCTGCATAATAGGTTCATTTATTTTCTCAGTTTAATAAAGCCGACTCGAGGATATGACTAAGACCCTGGTCTCTAAAATAGTCTATGCTTCCAATCTTCAAGGAAATTTTTATAAATGTACCTTATTCTTGTGTGCGGCACTTTGCAGCTTTAAAGTACTTCCTCTCTCTCTCTCTCTCCACACAACCACACACACACACACACACACACACACCACACACACAAGCTTGTAGATATTTGTAAATACACACTCATATATACACATGTGTGTGTGTGTGTGTGTGTGTGTGTGTGTGTAGAGAGAGGGAGAGAATCATTCTCAATTGAGATTAAAATAAAACAAACAGCTCTCCAACTCTATGACATAGTAGCTGTTGAAAACAGAAAAGAGTGAAATGAGGTGCTTAGAGAAAGAGTGAGATTATGAAAATTCTCAGATTTTCTGGCTCCAGCCCAGCCCAGAATACCTTTAAGTAAACAACACACAAAAGCATAAAACTAAATGTTGTAACACTCACTAACAAGATATTATAGACCTCTTATCTCACTGAATCCTCTTCATAGCCATCTGGAATACTATTAGGCTTATTTAATACTATAAAGTAAATGAGAATTTTAAGTAAATTGTCTTGGCCATCAGCTAGCAAATTATAATAGAAAGGTAAGGCCGGGTCATTTGGATTGTCGAGTCTATATTCTTTACTCCACATCATATCAACGCCCTACAGTGGGGGAAGAAACATACCCTTAATGGATTTAAATCAGAATACACTTTTAATAAATACTACTTGCTACTCAGTTTCACTATGGAAGGAGGGGTAAATTTCTACCACTGTACATAAATCAACGTTAGTTTGAGGCAGATTAAAGAGTTCAATGTTTAAAAATGAAACAATAAACCAAATAAAATAAAATATAGGCAAGATTTTTCTGAACTCAGGGTGGGGAGAGCCTTTTGAAGTTAAACAAAGGAAGCATCTTAAAGAATATTATTGATATATTTGACTGCATACCAATTAAAAACATATGTAGCACAAAAAAGTACTATGTATGAATTGAATCCAAAGACAAACAGGAAAAATATTTTCAAAATACATTACGCAAGATGAATAGTCTTAGTATATAAACATTTCTTCTAAAATAAAAGTTAATCAACACTTTAATTTTAAACATACTCAGTAGTCGTAAATAGTCAAATCACAGAAGTAATAGATAGGAGCAGAATATACCTAATATAAATATGCAGGTTCTCTAATAATAAAAGAAATGCCAATTAAGTGAACTATGAGTTTCAATTTTCACACACCATACTGACAAAAGTTTTTGAGTTGTATCAGTACTATTACAACATGGATAGAAACCTCAGTAATAAAAGGTTCTGGGATGTCAGAGGAAAGAAAAAGGGATACAGAAGCTGTGCCTGTACAGCCTGATCTTACAAATCAGGGAGCCCACTATGGACCCTCCCCGGCTCTTTGCCCCTCAGAAAGGAAGGGCTGAGTCCATAAGGAGAGCATGGGGTACCCCATGAGCCACCATGTCCTCCCCCCACCCCAACTTAGAGCAAGTACAGACCATGGCCCCCTGTCTACCTGGGGGGCCCAAGCTGGCACACTGCCAGTTGTTGGAGCAGGAGAAGGTCCTGGATCAGAGAAGGAATTCGGTTTTAAAATGAAAAGACTGGGGACCTCACTGGTAGTTCAGTGGTAAAGTATCTGCCCTCCAACGCAGGAGACTAGTGTTTGATCCATGATCCGGGAAGATCCCACGTGCTGCAGAGCACCTAAGCCTGTGTGCCACAACTACCAAGCCTATGCTCTATAGCCAAGGGGCCGCAGCTGCTGAAGCCCACGTACCCTAGAGCCCATGCTCCGAAGCAAGAGACATCACCGCCATGAGAATTTCATGTACGGCAGCTAGAAGAGTAGGCCCCGTTCATCGCAACTAGAGTAAAGCTCAAGCAGCAGGGAAGACCCAGCACGGCCAAAAATAAATAAATAAATAAAATGTTTTTTAAAATGAAAAGACTGAGTTTTCAAATCACTGAAAGAATCCAGAAATTATAGAATCTGCCTGGTGTATCAACATGGGAGGGAAAAGGGAGATTTGATAGAGTAAGATGAGAATGCATTGGTTTCTTGTTTATATGCCACTAAGTTTAAAATTCTCAATAAACATACATACAAATACTTACAAATTTAAAGGTGTAAAATTTAAAAATCATTTGTGTGTATGCATATTTAATACATACACATATGTGTGTATAGCAATATATATGTGTATATGTATGCATACACATACATCATCCTACAGATACTCGTAAAAATTAGAAATATATAGACAAGTATTAATAAAGAGGGTAAAAATCATCCTATCACCCAATAACTGCCTTGCATTTTGTTGTATAAATGTAATGTATTTTTAAAACACTTCCCCAATAATACAAGATATAATGACACTGTTTAAGGTATTTGTAAATACCCAATGCACTTAGTGTTGTAATAGTATTGATACCAACACCAGCAGAAACTACAAAAATGGATCCACTAAACTGAATTGATTGAAACAGAATGGAACTGAATTGCTGTTCACTGAATGGAACTGAATTGCAGTTCACTGAATGGAACCAAATAGCTGGTAAGTAGTTTCCAAATCAGGAGTTGTCTCACCTTTAAGGTATGATCATGGATCTTGTACCCGTGAATTCCAATATGCTCGCTCTAAGCCTCCTGGTTTAGCAGAGTTTGGAATGTACAACATCCCATGTTCCAAGCAAGTCCATTGAATCCTAAAGTCATTGTTATAGGACGTTTTATATAACCTCATACTTTATCTTTAATTCTTGGGTCTCCTTCTTTTCCAAATCAGAGTTGTCTCACCTTTAAGGTATGATCATGGATCTTGTACCCGTGAATTCCAATATGCTCGCTCTAAGCCTCCTGGTTTAGCAGAGTTTGGAATGTACAACATCCCATGTTCCAAGCAAGTCCATTGAATCCTAAAGTCATTGTTATAGGACGTTTTATATAACCTCATACTTTATCTTTAATTCTTGGGTCTCCTTCCTCCTTCAATTTATAAAATATAGCAAATTGGGCAAAGAAACATTGTTTCTCTTTGGAGTTTCAAATCCTAAAAGGTAGTAAACTGTTATAGGTTTATATAGATGCATTTTTTTAAAAAAGGAAAGTGCTACTTTTACATGGGATTTCCAACATTTTGCACCATTGCCTGTACAGGCCTCCACGTGCTGGTATTGGCTTGTACAAAGCAGTACTTTGGGAATGTGAAACTGGTAATTTACCTGGTGTGGCATTGTGGACCACAGAGCCATTTGAACAGCAGCTGACACTGGGGCAGGTGTTGTGCCCAAGGCGTTACTAGCATCCTGTTAGGAGAGCAGTTAACAGCGTCCTGGAGTTAGAAGGGATATTTGGACCAAGTCAGGCTGATTCTAAAATAACCTGTTCAAAAATCAATCATTTTAATGAAAAAGTTGCCAAATTTTAGTAGCCAGATGATTAGGTAGTCCTTTGCTTACCCCATCATCTTATTTTACCATGGGCTCAATCTTAAGAAAAGGATCATTTAAACCCAATAATTAAATTTAAACACAGTGCAAGCCAGTGTGTTTAATTGGACAACAGTCTTTTATGACTCCAGTAGGCAAACAGACCTAAATTATCTGTTACAGAAAAAAACTGTTTGTCAGACGTTCAGTATAATAATGAAAATCATAATAATAATTTCACCCACAGTTAAAATAATGTGATTAAATCATGCTCTAATGGGATTATACAGCTAAACAGGGACTGAAAAATCACCTATCTTGATGTCCAGGTTCTCCAAGGCTGTGCTGATAGAAGAAAGAAAAACCATAACCCCCCCCTTGAGAGTCCCTTGGACTGCAAGGCGATCCAACCAGTCCATTCTGAAGGAGATCAGCCCTGGGATTTCTTTGGAAGGAATGATGCTGAAGCTGAAACTCCAGTACTCTGGCCACCTGATGCAAAGAGTTGATTCATTGGAAAAGACTCTGATGCTGGGAGGGATTGGGGGCAGGAGGAGAAGGGGATGACAGAGAATGAGATGTCTGGATGGCATCACTGACACGATGGACATGAGTCTAGTGAACTCTGGGAGATAGTGGTGGACAGGGAGGCCTGGTGTGCTGTGATTCATGGGTCACAAAGAATTGGACACGACTGAGTGACTGAACTGAACTGAACTGAACTGAACTGAACTGGGGCAGGGTCCTGGTTCTGCCTCAACAGATACACGTAACAACACTGATTTGAGCTCTTCTGTAGAACTAAAAGTGAAGTGAATTCTCTGAGTCATGTCTGACTCTTCTCAACCCCACGGATTGTAGCCTACCAGGCTCCTCTGCCCATGGGATTTTCCAGGCAATAGTACTGGAGTGGATTGCCATTTCCTTCTCCAGGGGATCTTCCTGACTCAGGGATTGAACCTGGGTCTCCCACATTATAGACAGATACTTTACCATCTGAGCCAGAAATAAAACCCCCATCAATTGGAAGATGTTAACTACTTGAGGAAGCATTCTTCAGTCCAGAGAAGGTCACAGCTTGATAATCTTGACAACTTAGAAACCCATCAGGAGACCACCTGAGGTCAGATTAAAGGAACCACAGAAGCTCATCAAGAGACCCTCTGAGGCCAGATTAAAGGAGTGTAGACTCTGCACACACCCTGAACCTTATCAGCAGCCCCACCTTGGAACAACTGCTGTAAAACTCCTCACCAAACCCCTCAGGTTGGGCACACAGTTTTGAGGACCTGACCCTTTCGTCCCCCCCGCTCCACCCTTTGCCTGGCAAGCAAAAAAGCTATTCTTTTATGCTTCACTCAAAAGTCTGAGATCTGATTTGGTACTGGTGCACAGAGGCTAGGTTCTGGTATCACTAGGGCCCTGTTCTCTGTACTTTACTTACATGAAACACCCCTTGGGAGGACTGGTCTGGATGCCCAACCAAAGACACTTTGTGAGTTGAGGGAAACTGAGATGGGTTGACTTGCTAAAGTTGCATGGTCACTCACCAGCAGACTCATGATGAAACCTCACATCTCCTGCTCACTGGCCTCAGTTCCTCCACTTTCCACAGCTGCCCATCTTGGGTCTCCCCTTGAATCTCCCTCTGACCACTGTCTTCTGGCTGAGTGGCAACATTCCTGATGACCAGCAAAAACTAATGACTGTTGGACCCTCCTCCTTATCTCGGTCAGCAGGAAAAAGAACCACAGACCGTACATCTCTGCTATTCCTCTCCAGCATCTTGGATGTTGCGATGAGAGAAGATTCTTCGGCCAGATTTCTATAAAAGGACCTGGTTAACTATAACCACCATGTATGCTCATAAAATGTGTCACTTGAAGATGTTTTGGTTGGCACTAGGAATTCTGAAATCAAAACCAAGAAGCAGTTTAATTCAATTACAAGTAGAGAAAGTTTAAAAAAAAATAAATTGAACAAAAGCTGGCTTCTTCCAAACATTCACATGATGAAGGAAAGAAATATGATTATGTGGCTTCACTAAACCAAGAGGCGTTTCTCACCCCCAGTGTCATTCAACGTCTGCTTCTGATGTGAGAGAATCCTCCTTCTCAACTATTTGGTAAATAATTCATGTTTTCAATTTGGTTAAATATGCCCATTTAGCTCCTACAACCGATCAGACTCTCAGGGAAGCATGATGTATTTTAATAAACCCAATCAATATTTAGCTAAATACAGCAAAATCCTGTAATAACATTCCTCCCCAACAAGAGGGTGGGAAATGAAATATATAAAGTGGGAAATATCATGTGTGTGACCAACCAACCATGTCTTGAAAAGGTAAATGCTACATGTGGGAAAAGATTATAAGTGTGATAACTGAACTTGGATGCCTACGTGGGGGAGCCTTTCAAAGGAGGAGAAGGAAACGCTCATACCTGGGTGAGCAGGGTGGTAAAGTGGGGAGCCTAGTAGTGAAAGTGTTAGACACTCAGTTGTGTCTGACTCTTTGCAACCCCTTGGACGGTAGCCTGCCAGTCTCCTCTGTCCATGAAATTCTCTAGGCAAGAATACTGGAGTGGGTGGCCCTTCTCTTCTCCAGGGAATTTTCCCAACCCAGGGATCAAACCTGGGTCTCCTGCATTACAGGCAGATTCTTTACCAGCTGAGCCACCAGGGAAGCCTGGTAAAGGAGATGGGGGAGGACAGTGGTTGCCAATCAGGGATGTTCTACTCATTGCAACTGTTCCAACCATTATATTGGCTCCAAAGCAGAGGTCCCCAGCCTCCAGGCCATGGACGGGTGCTGGTCTGTGGTCTGTTAGGAAGTGGGTCACACACACAGCAAGAGACGAGGGGCAGGCAAGGGGGCAGTGCTTCATCTCTATTCACAGCTGCTCCCCACTGTTCTCATCACCACCTGAGCTTCGCCTCCTGTCAGATCAGTGGGGGCGTTAGATTCTCTGAGGAGCACAGACCCTGACACTAAAGTCAAGGCGGAATATCCTGATATTGCCACAAAATAGAAACACAGTGCACTATGAATGCGGTGCCCTTGAATCCTCCCGAAACCAGTACCCTTATCTTCCGTGAAACTGGCCACTGGCACCAAAGGTTAGAGACCGCTGCTCCAAAGGACTTTCAGGGCACTTGGAAGTGAGTGGTGGGATGAGGTAGGGTGCCCCATGGCCTAGCACCCACTTCCCAGCCTGCCAGTTCTCCAGCCTTGTCCCTTTGGGCAGACCATTTCAGATCCCTGAGCCTCCTTAGATGCAAGAGTAACGGGATTTAAAATACCCTAGTGTCTTAAAATGGGCCCATGAGTACCTGTAAGGTACTCTTCAAGCCCTGCCCCCATTGCCCAAGTCAGGTTATCTGCCATTTACTGAAAATGCTTCTGTGTAAACAGTGAAATGCACTTATGAGTGAACTCAGTTTATTTTTTCCCTCCAGGGGCAGTAAGTGTTCAAGTATATTATCTAAACGTGTATGGCAGTGTTTGATAGGAGCATAGAAAAGTTACAGATCAGCTCTCATGGGAAAGGGAAGGAGGTCAACAAATGTAGCTGCTGGAAAGACTGTCCAGGCCCCAGTGTGCAGACGCAGACAAGGTCTATACATTTGGCTGCAGGCTCACACTGGGCGGCCATTGCCACAGACCTCTAAGGCTACACATTTTTTTGGTCCTGGTCCCCACATCCCAGAGGAACTTGCTCTCCAAGCAGCCTGGAGTTACTCAATGCTGCCACCAGAACAAAACTTACCTCATGCCCTCTACATTGCCAACATCTCAGAAGCCGGGGCCTCCTTGTCTTCAAGCTCATAAACATTTGGTAGTGAGCTGCATAAATGACCCTATCAAAAAATGGACCAAAGAACTCAACAGATATTTTTCCAAGGAAGACATACCGATGGCTAACAAACACAGGAGAGATGCTCAACATCACTCATTGTCAGAGAAATGCACATCAAACCACAGTGAGGTGCCACCTCACGCTGGTCAGGCATTTATCAAAAAGTCTACAAACAGTAAACGCTGGAGAAGGTGTGGAAAAAAGGAAGCTTCTTACACTGTTGGTGGGGATGCAAACTAGTACAGCCACTATGGAAAACAGTGTGGAGATTCCTCAAAAACCTGGAAAGAGAACTGGCATATGACCCAGCAATCCCACCGCTGAGCATACACACCGAGGAAAGCAGAATTGAAAGAGACACGTGTACCCCAATGTTCACTGCAGCACTGTTTACAATAGCCAGGACATGGAAGCAACATAGATGTCCATCAGCAGACAAATGGATAAGAAAGCTGTGGTACATATACACAATGGAGTATTGCTCAGCCATTAAAAAGAACATGTTTGAATCAGTTCTAATGAGGTGGATGAAACTGGAGCCTATTATACAGTGAGGTAAGCCAGAAAGAAAAACACCAATACAGTATGGGGTGGTGGGTGAGTGATGTCACTCAGTCGTGTCCGACTCTTTGCAACCCCGTGGAGTGTAACCTATTAGGTTTCTCCATCCATGGGATTCTCCAGGCAAGAATACTGGAGTGGATTGCCATTTCCTTCTCCAAGGGATCTTCCCAACCCAGGTATCAAACCCAGGTCTTCCGCATTGGAGGTAGACGCTTTCACCTCTGAGCCACCAGGGAAGCAATACAGTATACTAGCACATATATATGGAATTTAGAAAGATGGTAATGATAACCCTGTATGCAAGGCAGCAAAAGAGACACAGACAGAAGGAACAGACTTTTGGACTCTGTGGGAGAAGGCGAGGCTGGGATGATGTGAGAGAATAGCACTGAAGCATGTATATTACCATATGTGAAATAGATGACCAGTCCAAGTTTGATGCATGAAACAGGGCACTCAAAGCCGGTGCACTGGGACAACCCAGAGGGATGGGATGGGGAGGGAGGTGGGGGGGTTCAGGATAGGGGACGTATGTACACCATTCATGTCAATGTATGGCAAAAAACCACCACAGTATTATAAAGTAATTAGCCTCTAATTTAAATAAATAAATTTTAAGATAAAAAAAAATAAATATTTGGTAGGTTCAGGTTGAGACTAAGGCTCCCTTTCACTGACACAGCTCCGGGTAACAAATCTGCATGGGAAGAGATGTAGCCCCAACTGCCTGGAATCATGACCGACTCCTAACAATTACCAAAAAGAAACCGTCAATAGCTGAATGACCAAAAGGGCTTAGCACCATCCTCAGTGTTTCCAAGCCATTAGACCTTTTGCTACCCGTTCCTGTCTCTGAACCTGATCTCTGATCCACCATCTCTGACTCAATTGAGACCAAACAAAGTTCTGGATCCCTTGGTTTCTCATTCAGGATTTTTAATCCAGGCAGAATCTGTTATTTTCCCATCTGAAAGGATGACTGTTGCTATGGAAAGAGACTTAAGTGTCCAAGTCCACTTTTGAGCTTACTATCCATCTGCATATGGATGGCACACCAAGTCCTAACACAGAGGGCTGCAGGCTGATCAATAACAGAATGGAGGGCCTAGGAGTCATCCTGGGGCTTGGTATAATTCAGTGATTCTCAGCAGGGGTAACCTTGGGCGCATTTGGTAACGTCTAGCTTTGTTGTCACAGTGAGTTGAGGGAAGAAGAGGGAAACTTCTGACATTTATTGAGTGGAGGCCAAGGATGCTGCTAAACATCCTATAATGCTCAAGACGCCCCCCAACCATGACAATAAAGAATATCCACAAATGTTCACATTGCCAAGACTGAGAAAGCCACATCTAAATGGAATCTTTTCTCAAAGACTTAAAAAGCTATTTTATCATTTAAAAAAACATAAAATTCATATGAAAATAGAATCAGTGCTGTTTTTTTCTCACTCTGTATGTTCTACATTCTCTATAATTTGATATATAGATATATACTACAATTATATATTTTTTGTTATAAATATATGTATTTATTAAATATGTATATTTGATGCCATGTAATATTATAATTATCAATGTAATTAGGCATATAACATAATTTTATAGATAATAATGCAAGGGTACCATGATATGTAATTATTATATATCCAGAAAAATGGAGTAAGAAAGTGGCCCATTGAAAACTAAAGAGTATTATATCCCTCTTGTTGGCCGTGATTATCCAATCACCTGCAGGAAAATCTCCTGGGCTCCTTGCCCATTCCCGGACCCAACCCTAGACCTGCTGAGTTGCCTCAGTGGGGCCAGAAGTCAAGATGCTACAGAAATTCTTCCTAAGGTCATCATGCAAAAGTTTGAGAATCACATTAGCCCTTCACGTTTCAAGAAATGAAAACCATTTCACAAGTCTGAGTGCAGTTGAGGTCAGAGTCAAGTCTGAGCAACGAGCAGGAAAGGCCCAATGATGGGATGCACAAACATGGGGATTAGGGTTGTCTTTACTCACCAAGTCCAGGCCGTGTGTTCCAGTGTTCCAACAAGGACCAGCACCCACACCACTGCTGGGCCCTCACCACCGCTTCTTCTTTGCCTCGGGGCCTCCCGCCCGAGCAGCACTGCGAGACCATCCCATGCTTCACCAGCGTGTGCCTGCCGTTTTCTGAGAATGGGACACCCAGTTAGCTTTCTTACTGTCAGTGTTTACATACTGAGAGAAAGTCAGAATGAGTCTTAGGCTGAGGATGAATCAGGCAGTCTTAACTCTCTCACTTCTGACTAGAGTGCAAAAATCAAATCAATTACTCATAAACACTTGTGATAAGATTAATTTAATTTTTTTTCTTAAACAAAGAGGGTAAATTAAAAGAATCAGCTTGCTCCTTCCCACACTGTAGTGACAAGATTAAAAATTAAATTTATACATATTTCATTTCTACATAATAAAGCCTTTTTGCAAAAAAGAAAAAAAATGCCACAGTTCATCTAATTAAATCAAAGAAAATTGCCTGCAGCGGTGTTACAGTATTACAATTAAGCCACCACCAAAGCGGCCCTCGGAATTCTTAAACACCACTCTGGGCTGAAAACCAAATCAGCCTTCTGTGTGTGAATTTTGGGGGTGACTTCAGGAAAATGCTGAGCCTTTCC
>SJYC01045987.1:0-21091 GCA_006408675.1 Madoqua kirkii
CCTCCAGGCCACCAGCCCTGGCGTCAGACGTGGGTGGCTCCTTTCAGCTGCCGCCCCTGGCCTGGGACTCGGGTTCTGGGTGGCTTCTCAGGGTTACCGCCCTTGGCCTCAGGCACGAGGTGATTTCTTCCGGCCGCCCCTGACCTCGGATGCGGGGTGTCTCCCCTTGTCCATCCCTGACCTTGGACAAGGACACGGGGTGGGGCTAGTGGCAGCTAAAGACATCAGTTTGCTCTCACTTTTCTAGATCATGCTGTGGTACTCTGAGACTTAGCTTTGAGACTGCTTATAGGGTCCATGTTCCTCTCCCCCAGCTCTGTCACACAGGTTACATGTACAATGTGGAAAACTAGAGACCATAGGGACTAATAAGTGTTTTGTAGGAGGTATGGTTGTAGACTGAGCTTAGATGGGTCAATGAACTCCTGCCTCGAAGCCATCTATGAGACATCTGTGGGCCAACTCATCTCATGTCCCCAGAATCTGATGTTGGACTCTGAATATCCAGGAACTGAAGTTGAAATCTGACTTTAATTAAGGAGTGGGAGACAAAGTATATTTTATGTCATAGTTTGACTTTATTTATAACTTTTAAATATTGAAACATATCATATGTGTCTTTATTATTTTTTCCTGGGCCTTAAAAAATTTCAAGTCTTATTTAAATATTTTATTAGAGATAAGAAAGCAATCGTGCATACTCACAAATGCAAATATAAACCTTAACCTAGTCTCTACTTTACAAATATAATAACATATTCCATTTAACATCCTATTACAGTGTAGCCCTGGTAGAGTCTCTGGTGATTCAGTTACATTTGTCTATTCAACAGGGCTAATTTTTCTGAATATCCAGGAACTGAAGTTGAAATCTGACTTTAATTAAGGAGTGGGAGACAAAGTATATTTTATGTCATAGTTTGACTTTATTTATAACTTTTAAATATTGAAACATATCATATGTGTCTTTATTATTTTTTCCTGGGCCTTAAAAAATTTCAAGTCTTATTTAAATATTTTATTAGAGATAAGAAAGCAATCGTGCATACTCACAAATGCAAATATAAACCTTAACCTAGTCTCTACTTTACAAATATAATAACATATTCCATTTAACATCCTATTACAGTGTAGCCCTGGTAGAGTCTCTGGTGATTCAGTTACATTTGTCTATTCAACAGGGCTAATTTTTCCTTGGGCGGGGTTGGGGCGGGGAGGGGGTGGGCGAGTGTTCTGTTGCCACAGCAAAGTTTTATTTCTCAAAACTATAAAAAAGTGGGACAGATATGTTTTACCCACATATCTTTAATCTAGGTCATATTAATAAGACAAAATTTTGGTCATAAGTAAACTTTAAAGTTTTAGTTGAATCTTACAGCAGTCCTCCCTGATATCTCAGCTGATAAAGAATCCACCTGCAATTCAGGAGACCCCGGTTCCATTCCCAAGTTGGGAAAATCTGCTGGAGAAGGAACAGGCTACGCACTCCAGTATTCTTGGGCTTTCCTGGTGGCTCAGCTGGTAAAGTATCTGTCTGCAATGTGGGAGACCTGGGTTCAATCTCTGTGTTGAGAAGATCCCCTGGAGAAGGAAGTGTTTGCCAACGTTAGTATTATGGGCTGTAGAATTCCATGAACAGTATAGTCCCTTGGATCACAAAGAGTCAGACATGACTGAGTGACTTTCACTCAACTCTCTTTACTTACAGCAACTTAGTTGTTAATATATGCTTCACACAAACACACTACACACACAGTTATCTCAAATAGAAGCTATAAGAAGTTGATGTGGATGCATTAAGAATTGTAATCTATGATAACTTTATAATAACCCTTTGAATATTAATACTTGTGTAGGTGAACCCAGTTTAAAATATTTTTGTTTTTTCCATCTAACTGGTTTGAACCTGTTGATGGGTAAAAAGGCTGGCAGTGTTTCGTACATGAACGCCTGTATACCTCTACCAAAGTATATTAACTTTGGCAGCTCAGATGGTCTTACACAGTATTTATCTAATCAGGGCCTTATTTATTTTGGTCATTATGTTAAAGGTCTGTGGTGAATTTTATGAAGGAATTAATGACTGTTTAGGTTTGGGAAAGAAAAGCCTGTAGAAAAAGTTTAAGTATGTCTCTGATATCTTCTTTTCCCCTAGCTATGGATCCATAAATGTTATATTCATATATAATTTGGAACACCCAAGGTCCTTCCTTCAAACTTCCCACAAGAGACTGAGCTCATAATGAGACACATTAATGAAGCCCAGGTACCATCTGATAATACGATCATTAACACTTATTATCACATAATTAGATTGGACATTGGCCATCTCAGAGCCAATTTAAAAGAAGAAAAGAAGAAAAAACTTTTTCAAAGAACTGTATCAGGGCAAAACATTGTGAAGAGTGTCTGAATACTGATAAAGATTCAGAGAGAATGAGACATCTTATCACTTGGTCAATTAGCACTTCGAAATGGTAGTAATCAAATCAACTTCTTCCCCCAATCTTATATATGGGTTATTTGTTAAATCTTCTACAGTCTCAAACTGGCACAGTTAGCTCAGCAATGAAATCTTTTAGTGATGGCATAAAAATCATAATAACTGTGAGTAACTGTTAGGAAGAATCGACACAACTCTGAACTTTATAGGTCACGATATCTTTGTAGCTTGTGGGTATAACTGCAGTTTGAAATAGATGTGTCTCTCTTAGCATCTCCTTTTTTATTATTATTTTTTAATGTGTGTAAGTTTACAAAGGTCAAATGCCAGTATGATCTAGAATAAGAGCTTTTGTGGCTGATTTTGAAACATTACTTTAGAGAAAATCTTGTGAAGCAGCAGTATCCCAGAGTGCTGTGGGAAATGTGGCTAAAGTCTTATTACTTCCTAACAGAGTTTCAAACACATTTGAATTGCAGAGTGTTGAAAGTGTGCATGAATCTGAGGATTCCAGTTTCTGTTTACTAAATAAAAGTGAAAAGGCATCTCAAGGTCACATTTAAACTTCTGAGGTCATGTTCACGTGATATCAAAATAATGTGAAAATCATTTCACCATAAAAGAAAAATTTGAAACACCTACTTAATTATTTACTGGAATAATAATTGTAATGCAAAATCTTTGTAATAGTGAAGGGAAAGTCACAGGCCTCATTTCTCTACTGACTATTATATTATCTTTTGATACTGAGGGAAATGCCAGAATGATATCTGGTCATTTCCAAGGCAAACCATTCAAAATGACAGTAATTCAAGTCTATGACCCAAACAGTCATACTGAAGAAGCTGAAGTTGAACAATTCTATGAAGACCTATAAGACCTGCTAGAACTAACACCAAAAGTGAAAAAAAAAAAAAAAGTCTTTTTCATCTTAAGGGACTGGAATGCAAAAGTAAAGAGATACCTAAAGTAATGGGCAAGTTTGGCCTTGGAGTACAAAATGAAGCAGGGCAAAGACTTATAGAACTTTGACAAGAGAACACATTGGTCATAACAAACACTCTTCCAAAAACACAAGAGAATACTCTACACTTGGACATCAACAGATGATTGATACCAAAAAGAAATTGATTATATTCTTTGCAGCCAAAGATGGAGAGGTTCTATACGGTCAGCAAAACCAGACAAGGGGCTGGCTGTGGATCAGAACATGAACTCCTTATTGGCAAATTCAGACTTCAATTGAAGAAAGTAGGGAAAACCTCTAGACCATTCAGGTATAAACTAAATCAAATCTTATAAACTAAATCAAATTCCTTATGATTGTAGAGTGGAAGTGACAAATGGATTCAAAGGATTAGATCTGATAGAATGCCTGAAGAACTATGGATGGGGGTTCATAACATTGTACAGGAGGCAATGATCAAAACCAACCTAAGAAAAATAAATGAAAAAAGGCAAAATGGGCATCTGAGGAAGCCTTAAAAGTAGCTGAGAAAAGAAGAGAAGCTAAAGGCAAATGAGAAATGAAAGATAGACCTATTTGAATGCAGGATTCCAAAGAATAGCAAGGAGAGATAAGAAAGTCTTCCTCAGGGATCAATGCAAAGAAACAGAGAAAAACAATAGAAGGGGAAAGACTAGAGATCTTTTCAAGAAAATTAGAGATATCAAGGGACCATTTCAAGCAAAGATGGGTAAAATAAAGTCAGAAATGTCATAGACCTAAAAGAAGCAGAAGATATTATGAAAAGATGGCAAAAAATACACAGAAGAACTATACAAAAAAGTTCATCATGACCCAGATAACAATGATGGTGTAATCACTCACCTAGAACCAGACATCAAGGAATGAGAAGTCAAGTGGGCATTAGGAAGCATCACTAGGAGCAAAACTTGTGGAAGTGATGGAATTCCAGTTGAGCTTTTTCAGATACTGAAAGGTGATTATGTGAAAGTGCTGCATTCAATATGTCAGCAAATTTGGAAAACTCAGCAGTGACCACAGGACTGAAAAAGGTCAGTTTTCATTCCAACCCTGAAGAAAGGCAATGCTAAAGAATGTTCAAACTTTTGCACAATTGCACTCATCTCACAAAGTAATGGTCAGAATTCTCCAAGCCAGGCTTCAACAGTACGTGAACTGAGAAATTCCAGATGTTCAAATTGAATTCAGGAAAGGCACAGGAACCAGAGATCAAATTGTCAACATACATTGGATAATAGAAAAAACAAGAGTTCCAGAAAAATGTCTAATTCTTATTTATTGACTATGCAAAATATTTGGTTTGAATCACAGCAAACTATGGAAATTATACAAAAGATTTGAATACCAGACCATCTTACCTGCCTCCAGAGAAATCTGTATGCAGGTGAAGAAGCAACAATTAGAACTGGAAATGGAACAATGGTCTAGTTCAAAATTGAGAAAGGAGTATGTAAAGGCTGTATACTGTCACCCTGTTTATTTAGTTTGCATGCAGAGTACCAGAGTACACAATGCAAAATGCTGGACTGGATGAATCACAAGCTGGAATCAAGACTGCTGTGAGAAATATTAGTAATCTCAGATATGCATATGATACCACAATTATGGCAGAAAGTGAAAAGGAACTAAAGAGCCTCTTGATGAAAGTGAAAGAGGAGAGAGAAAAAGCTGACTTAAAATTCCACCTTCAAAAAATGAAGATCATGACGTCCAGTCCCATCACTTCATGCAAATCTGGGAAAAAAAATGAAAACAGTGGAAGACTTTATTTTCTTAGACTTCAAAATCATTGAAGAGAGTGACTGCAGTTCAGTGAGTTCAGTTCAGTTCAGTTCAGTCCATCAGTCATGTCTGAACCTTGCAACCAATGGACTGCAGCACACCAGGCTTCCTTGTCCATCAACAGTTTCTGAAGGCTACTCAAACTCATGTCCATCTCCTCGGTGATGCCATTCAACCACTTCATCCTCTGTCACTGACTTTTCATCCTCATTCTCAGCATCAGGGTCTTTTCAAATGAATCGACTCTGCACATCAGGTAGCCAAAGTACTGAAGTTTCAGTTTCAGCATCAGTCCTTCCAATGAATGTTCAGGACTGATTTTCTTTAGGATGGCCTGTTTGGATCCCCTTACAGTCTAAGGGACTCAAGAGTAATCTCCAACACCACAGTTCAAAAACATCAATTCTTCGGTGCTCAGCTTTCTTTATAATCTAACTCTCACATCCATACATGACTACTGGAAAAAAACAAACAAACAAACAAACACAGCTTTGACAAAATGAAACTTTGTTGGTAAAGTAATGTCTCTGCTTTTTAATATGTTGTCTAGGTTGGTCATAGCTTTTCTTCCAAGGAGCACGCTTCTTCTAATTTCATGACTGCAGTCACCATCTGCAGTGATTTTTGGAGCCCCAAAAAATAAACTCTCACTCTTTCCATCATTTCCTCATCTATTTGTCATGAAGGGATGGGACATGATGTCATGATCTTAGTTTTCTGAATGTTGAGTTTTAATACAACTTTTTAACTCTTCTCTTTCATTTTCATCAAGAGACTCTTTAGTTATTCTTTGCTTTCTACCATATGGGTGGTATTATCTGTGTATTCAAGGTTATTGATATTTCTTCCTGCATTCTTGATTCTAGCTTGTGTTTCATCCAGCCTGGCATTCCACATAATGTACTCTGCATATAAGTTAAACTATCAGTATGACAATATATAGCCTTGATAAACTCCTTTCTCGATTTGGAATCAGTATGTTGCTCCATGTCCAGTTCTAACTGTTGCTTCTTGATCTGCACACAGATTTCTCAGGAGGCAGATCAGATGGTATGGTATTCCCATCTCTAAAAATTTTCCACAGTTTATTGTGATCCACACAGTCAAAGGCTTTGGTGTGCTCAGTAAAGCAACAGTAGATTTTTCTCTGGAACTGTCTTGGTTTTTGATAATCCAACAGATGTTGGCAATTTGATCTTTGGTCCCTCTGCCTTTTCTAAATCCAGCTTGAACATCTGGAAGTTCTTGGTTCAAGTTCTATTGAAGCCTGGCTTGGCAAATTTTGAGTGTTACTTTGCTAGCATGTGAGATGAGTGCAACTGTGTAGCAGTTTGAGCATTCTTTGGAATGGCCTTTATTTGGGAATGGAATGAAAACGGACCTTTTCCAGTCCTGTGGCCACTGCTGAGTTTTCAAATTTGCTGGCATATTGAGTGAAGCACTTTCACAGCATCATCTTTCAGGATTTGAAACAGCTCCACTGGAATTCCATCACCTCCACTATCTTTTTTCATAGTGATACTTCCTAATGACCAATTGACTTCTCATTCCTTTATATTGGCTCTAGGTGAGTGATCAAATAATCATGTTATCTGGGTCATGAAGATCTTTTTTGTATAGTTCTTCTGTGTATTCTTGCCATCTTTTCTTAATATCTTCTGCTTCTGTAAGGTCCATACAATTTCTGTTTTGTGTGTGTGTGTGTGTGTGTGTGTGTGTGCTCATCTTTGCATGAAATGTTTCCTGGGTATCTTTAAGTTTCTTGAAAAGATTTCTAGTCTTTCCTGTTCTATTAATTTCCTTTATTTTTTTTTTTTTTTGCATTGACTGCTGAGGACGTCTTTCTTATCTTCTTGCTATTCTTCGAATCTTTGCATTCAAATGGGTATATCTTTCCTTTTCTCCCTTTCCTTTAGCTTCTCTTCTTTTCTCAGCTTTTGTCAAGGCCTCCTCAGACAACCATTTTGTCTTTTTGCATTTCTTTTCTTGGGGATGGTCCTGATTACTGCCTCCTCTATGCTGTCATGAACCTCTATCCATATATCTTCAGGCACTCTGCCCTTCAGAGCTAATCAATTGAATCTGTTTGTCACTTTCACTGTACAATCGTAAGGGATTTGATTTATGTAATAGTTGAATGGTCTGGTGGTTTTCTCTACTTTCTTCAATTGAAGTCTGACTTTTACAATAAGAGGTTCATGTTCAGAGCCACAGTCACCTCTCAGTCTTGCTTTTGCTGATTCTATAGAGCTTCTCCATCATTGGCTGTAAAGAATATAATTAATCTGATTTCAGTGTTGACCATTTGGTGATGTCCATGTGTAGAGTCTTATCTTTGTTTTTGGAAGAGAGTGTTTGCTATGACCAGCATATTCTATTGGCAAACTCTGTTAGCCTTTGACCTGCTTCATTTTGTACTCCAAGGCCAAATTTGCCTGTTACTCCAGGTATGTCTTGACTTCCTACTTTTGCATTCCAGTCCCCTATAGTGAAGAGGACATCCTTTTGAGTGTTAGTTCTAGAAAGTCTTGTAGTTTTTCATAGGACCATTCAACTCAGCCTCTTCAGCATTACTGGTTGGGGCATAGACATGGATTACTGTGATATTGGATGGTTTGCCTTGGAAATGAACAGAGATCATTTGTCGTTTTGAGATTGTATCCAAGTACTGCATTTTGGACTCTTTTGTTGACTATGATGGCTACTCCTTTTCTTCTAAGGGATTCTTACCCACAGTAGTAGATATAATGGTCATTTGAGTTAAATTCACCATTCCAGTCCATTTTATTTCACTGATTAGTAAAATGTCGATGTTCACTCTTGCCATAGCCTATTTGGCAACTTCCAATTTGCCTTAATTCATGGACATAACCTTCCAGGTTCCTATGCAATAGTATTCTTTACAAGATCTCACTTTACTCCCATCAGCCATCACATTCACAACTGGCTGACGTTTTTGCTTTGGCTCTGTCTCTTCATTCTTTCTGGAGTAATTTCTCTACTCTTCTCTAGTAGTATATTAGGCACCTACCAACCTGGTGAGTTCATCTTTCAGTGTTATACCTCTGCCTTTTCATACTTTTCATGGGTTTCTCAAGACAAGAATACTGGGTGTCATTTCTTTCTCCAATGGACCATGTTTTGTCAGAACTCTCCACCATGACCTGTCCTTTTTGGGTGGTCCTTCACTGTATGGCTCAAAGTTTCATTGTGCTAGACAAGGCTGTGGTCCATGTGATCAGTTTGATTAGTTTTCTGTGACTGTGATTTTCATTCTGTGTACCCTCTAATGGATATGGATAAGGATAAGAAGCTTATGGAAGCTACCTGATGGGAAAGACTGACTGAGGGGGAAACTGAGTCTTGTTCTGATGGGTGGGGCCATGTTCAGTAAATCTTTAATCCAATTTTCTCATTTTGTTAATGAGTGAGGCTGCCTTTCCTCTCTGTCCCTTGACCTGAGGTCAAACTATGGGGTAGGTAATGAAGATAATGGCAACCTCCTTCAAAGGTCCCACACAAACACTGCTGCATTCAGTGCGTCCAACTATTTAGCAGGCTACCACTGACCCACGCCTTCATCGAAGGCTCCTGGATACTCATGGGCATGTCTTGTTCAGTTTCTTGTTGGGTCACTGCTCCTTTCTCCTGGATCCTGGTGCACACCTCTTTTGTGTCCTCCAAGAGTCTATTTCCACAGTCCTGTGTAAGTTCTGGTGGTTTATTGTAGGGCTAATGGTGACCTCCTCTAAGAGGGCTTATCCCATACCCAGGTCTGCTGCACCCAGAGCCCCTGTAGCAGGCCAATGTTGACCCATACCTCCACAAGAGACACTCAGACACAGTTCTGGCTCACTCTTTGTGGGTTGGGCATGTGTTTTGTTCCCTTCCCAGGTCTGAGTAGCTCAGGTGACCAGTTGCTTGGTGAGCACACTGTCTCAGGTGGGCTGTGCATCTTAATCACCTCCCCAGTCCCGACCACTGTTTCCTGCATGCACTGTGAGAGCACCATCTCAGGTGTGCTGTATGTCTCCTCTGGAGTGCAGATCTCAGGCTGTGACCCTCCTGGAGGATGTCAACCGTCCAGGATCTCAGAAAGACTTGGTTAGCAGCTGAGAACCTGCACACAGTCATGTTTAAAAGGCACTTGCTCCTTGGAAGAAAAGCTCTGACCAATCTATACAGAGACATTACTTTTCTGACAAAGGTCTGTTTAGTCAAAGCCATGATTTTTCCAGTAGTCATGTATGGATGTTTAGTATTGCTTGTAAAGAAAACTGATTACTGAAGAATTGATGCTTTTAAACTGTGGTGTTCATGAAGAATCCCATGGATGGAGGAGCCTGGTAGGCTGCACAAAGAGGAGTCACAAAGAGTTGGACATGACTGAACTACTTCACTTTCCCTTTTCACTTTCATCCACTGGAGAAGGAAATGGCAACTCACCCCAGTGTCTTTTTTTTATTTTTATTTTTTACTCTATTCTACTTTACAATACTGTATTGGTTTTGCCATACATTGACATGAATCAGCCACAGGTGTACACGAGCTCCCAATCCTGAAACCTCCTCCCACCTCCCACCCCATATCATCTCTCTCCGTGCACCAGCCCCAAGCATCCTGTATCTTGTATCAAACATAGACTGGTGCTTCATTTCTTACATGAAAGTATACACGTTTCAATGCCATTCTCCCAAATCATCCCACCTTCTCCCTCTCCCTCAGAGGCCAAAAGTCCATTCTATACCTCTGTGTCTCTTTTGTTGTCTCACATACAGGGTCATCATTACTATCTTTCTAAATTCCATATATATGTGTCAGTATATTGTATTGGTGTTTTTCTTTCTGGCTTACTTCACTCTGTATAATCAGCTCCAGTTTCATCCACCTCATTAGAACTGATTCAAATGTATTCTTTTTAAGGGCTGAGTAATACTCCATTGTGTATATGTACCACCACTTTCTTATTCATTCAACTGCTGATGGACATCTAGGTTGTTTCCATGGCCTGGCTATTATAAACAATGCTGCAATGAACATTGGGGTACATGTGTCTCTTTCAATTCTGGTTTCCTCGGTGTGTATGCCCAGCAGTGGGATTGCTGGGTCATATGGCAGTTCTATGTTCTATTTGTAATTTTTTAAGGAGTCTCCACACTGTTTTCCATAATGGCTGTACTAGTGTGCATTCCTACCAACAGTGTAAGAGGGTTCCCTTTTCTCCACATCCTCCCCAGCGTTTATTGCTTGTAGACTTTTGGATAGCAGCCATTCTGACTGGTGTAAAATGGTACCTCATTGTGGTCTTGATTTGCATTTCTCTGATAATGAGTGATGTTGAGCATCTTTTCATGTGTTTGTTAGCCATCTGTATGTCTTCTTTGGAGAAAATGCTATTTAGTTCTTTGGCCCATTTTTTTTTTATTGGATCATTCATTTTTCTGGAGTTGAGCTGCATAAGTTGCTTGTATATTTTTGAGATGAGTTGTTTGTCAGTTGCTTCATTTGCTATTGTTTTCTCCCATTTAGAAGGCTGTCTTTTCACCTTACTTATAGTTTCCTTTGTTGTGCAGAAGCTTTTAATTTTAATTAGATCCTATTTGTTTATTTTTGCATTTGTTTCCAGTATTCTGGGAGGTGAATCATAGAGGTTTATGGTTTATGTCAGAGAGTGTTTGCCTATGTTCTCCTCTAGGAGTTTTATAGTTTCTGGTCTTAAGTTTAGATCTTTAATCCATTTTGAGTTTATTATTGTGTGTGGTATTAGAAAGTGATCTAGTTTCATTCTTTTACAAGTGGTTGACCAGTTTTCCCAGCACCACTTGTTAAAGAGACTGTCTTTTCTCCACTGTATAGTTTTGCCTCTTTTGTCGAAGATAAGGTGTCCATAGGTATGTGGATTTATCTCAGGGCTTTCTATTTTGTTCCACTGATCTATATTTCTGTCTTTGTGCCAGTACCATACTGTCTTAATGACTGTGGCTTTGTAGTAGAGCTTGAAGTCAGACAAGTTGATTCTTCCAGTTCCATTTTGACTTCCAATGTTGTGTTAGTTTCAGAAGTACAGTATTAGTTTCAGGTATACAGCAAAATGAATCAGTTTTACATATACATCAAATTAGATCAGTCACTCAGTCGTGTCCGACTCTTTGAGACCCCATGAATTGCAACACCCCAGGCCTCCCTGTCCATCACCATCTCCCAGAGTTCATTCAAACTCACGTCCATCGAGTCGGTGATGCCATCCAACCATCTCATCCTCTGTCATCCCCTTTTCCTCCTGCCCCCAATCCCTCGCAGAATCAGAGTCTTTTCCAATGAGTCAACTCTTTGCAAGAGGTGGCCAAAGTACTGGAGTTTCACCTCTAGCATCACTCCTTCCAAAGAACATCCAGGACTGATCTCCTTCAGAATGGACTGGTTGGATCTCCTTGCAGTCCAAGGGACTCTCAAGAGTCTTCTCCAACACCACAGTTCAAAAGCATCAATTCTTCGGTGCTCAGATTTCTTCACAGTCCAACTCCCACATCCATATGTGACCACTGGAAAAACCATAGCATTGACTAGATGGACTTTTGTTGGCAAAGTAATGTCTCTGCTTTTCAATATGCTATCTAAGCTGGTCATAACTTTTCTTCCAAGGAGTAAGCGTCTTTTAATTTCAAGGCTGCAGTCACCATCTGTAGTGATTTTGGAGCCCCCCAAAATAAAGTCTGACACTGTTTCCACATCTATTTCCTATGAAGTGATGGGACCAGTTGCCATGATCTTTGTTTTCTGAATGTTGAGCTTTAAGTCAACTGTTTCACTCTTCTCTTTCACTCTTCTCAAGAGCTTTTCAGTTCCTCTTCACTTTCTTATACTCACTCTTTCCCAGATTATTTTTCCATATAGGGTATTACAGCGTACTGAGTAGAGTTTCCTGTGCTACACAGTAGGTCCTTGTTAGTTGTCTACATTATATATAGTAGTGTGTGTGCTAGTTGCTCAGTCGTGTCCAACTCTTTGCGATCCCATGGACCATAGCTCACGAGGCTCCTTTGTCCATGGGCTTTTCAAGGCAAGAATACTGGAGTGGGTTGCCATTTCCTTCTCCAATGTATAGTAGCGTGTATATGTAAATCCCAGTCTCCCAATATACCTTGACCCCTACTCCCTGATGACCATAGGTTTGTTATTGACATCTGTAGCTCTTTTTGTTTTGGAGACGCACCATTTACAATAGTCAGGACATGAAAGCAAACTAAATGCCCATTAACAGAGGATTGGGTTAAAAAAAATATATGGTACAAACATACAATAGACTATCACTCAGCCATGAAAAAGAAAAGATTGGTGCCACTTGCAGCATCATGGATGGACCTAGAGAGTCCTACTAAGTAAGTCAGATAGAGAAAGATAAATATCCTATGATACAGCTTATATATAGAATCTGAGATGGGGGCACAAATGAACTAACCAGTATGCACTTATTATTCTGGAGTTTCCCTGGGTCAAAGATCTGAGCCCTGCTTAGCTGACTGGGTCCTCTGCTCAGGGTCTTTTTAAAGGCTGCAGTTGGAGCATTGACCCAGATCTCTCAAGTCAAGGCAGTAAAGGGGTCAGCAAAGGCCATCACCATCTCAAGGCTGGATTGGACCGGACCATCTTCTGAGATGACGCATCCTGTTGTCAGTGGGATTCAGTTGCTTCTCATGATGCTGGACAGAGGGCTTCAGTCACTCGCTGACTCTTAGCCTGTTTCTTTCCAGGTGGTCCTCTCCATTAGAATGAGTCTGTGAGAAGGACCAGAGAGAGAAGTGTCAGTAAGAGGAGAGTCAGAGTCCTCTGCAACTTAGTCTCAGAAGGTGACATTCATCTCACCTGCCACGTCCTCTTGTTACATGGAAGTCACTAGTTATAGCCAATACCCAGGGGGAGGGGACTTCACAGGATGTGAACACTGGGGTGGAGACTTTGGGAGCCATGTCATAAATTGCTGACTACATTGTCTTTCAAGATCTGAATCCCTGAGAGACTTTCACTACAACAAAACTTGACAAGAGGGTAATAAGCTCTGGGTGGTTAAGATTGTCTCAGGTCTTAAGACTCATGGGGGATGGCTAAACACTTGAACTTGAGTCCTTCTGCACTTATCTTTTCCTTTCCTGTGTGATATGCCTCTAACTCCATCCTCAGAGTGGTCAAGTCTAACCCACTAGAAAGTATAGACTCTGGAGCTCCCATAAATCTCAGCCAGATTCCATCACTTCCCAGCTATGTAACCTTGAACAAGTCACTCAGATTCTCTGAGCTGGAGCATCCTCACCTGTAGAATTAATGATACTGCTGCTTGGCAGACACCACTGCCAAGAGGAGTCCATGAGAGTTTATATGTGAAGTGGTATGGTTTGTATCTGTGGCTCACAGGTGCCCAGTGGGTGGAAACTCTTTCATCTCTGAGGTTCTCCTAACCTTCTCTCTCTTCTGCTTCCTGTGACAGTCTTGAGATGGCTGGCAGGGGAAATATGATCATCCCATTCCCAGATGGGGAACCAAAGCTCAGAGTATCTTATCTGCCAAATATAACCAAAGTCTCCACTCTCTGATGGTATCAAAAGAATCTGGTTATGAGTTTATTTATTGTCTCCGTGATGAGAATATGTGCTCTGTGGCTGAAGGAAGCTCATGGGTTACTTATTGCTTCACCTCCACCACTTCAATCTCTGGCTGCACGGAGTCTTGCTTTATACACAGTTGTTGGAGAAATCAGTGCATGAGACCTAGTTTTCCTCCCTAGACCTGGTCCTCATCTGGACCAACCTAAAGCCTTGCAGCACTCACTCAGTGGCTTGGAAGGACACATAGGAATAGTGGTTTCAATAGCTTGTGTTCGTTCATTCATTCATTTCTCATTGCTGGTCCTGGAGGAATCTGAAAAAGTCATCAACTGGGCATATTTTGGGTAAAAGTTCCACAAATTCAGAAACTTTTCAAAAGGCTTTTAAAGCCTTTCTGAAGCCCACTCATTGACCCCTGGGGTAAGAACCCCAATTTTAGAGAGATATCTGGGTAGAAATGTGTTCATGCTTATATAAGTTAACCCTCACCTACCCAGCATTGCTCTTTACTCAAGCGCATGTAGCTAAGAGACAGAATTTGAGGTTCTACTGTGCCCGGTTTTGGCCACTAGCTTGGCTCTTAGGAAAGAGCCATGTGGATCCCACTCCTTGCCACTCTCTGACCTCCAGCCTTGACAGACACAGCCTGGTGCAGGCAACCCTACCTCTGGGATACCAGAAGCCTGACCCTTGCCCACGTGGTTTTTCTCCACATCCAGTGCCCCCCTCCCAATGAATGTTCAGGGAGGGGGAGGGGCAATCATGAATATTCTTTAGAAGGACTGATGCTGAAGCTGAAGATCCAGTACTTTGTTCATCTGATACAAAGAGCTGACTCATTGGAAAATACCCTGATGCTGGGAAAGCAAAAGGAGAAAGGGGCAGCAGAGGATGAGATGGTTGGATGGCATCATCTACTCAAACTCTGGGAATTAGTGAAAGACAGGGGAGCCTGGCATGCTGCAGTCTGTGGGGTTCCAAAGAGTCAAACATGACTGAGTGACTGAACAACATCAGTGCCCCCATCCAAGCCTGCATCACCTCCTGGGCTTGCTGCTGGCAGGCAGGTTCCTTCAGGGACCCTGGTTGCAAAGCCAAGGAGGCCACTCCCACCAGGGATTCCCAGGCAACACTCCCCATGCCAGGGTTCAGATGTGGGGAGAAGGGCCAGACGTTGTCAGGCTCCAGCACCAGGGTTTTGGTCTGGGGCTTCAGGCAGTGCCACGGGCAGCCAGCTAGCTCACAATCTACCTTCTACTGACCAGCAGTGACTTGGCCACGGCATTCACCTCCAGGGTCTTCAGCCTGCTGCTGCTCTTCACAGCATTTAAGCAGGGGAAAAAATGGCCTGTGGAATATGGAAGGGTTTACCTCACTGTCCAGGATTAAAGTGGGGGCTGCAAAAGAGGAGGGCATCATGGTACTGCAGCGAGGGACATGGGCTCTGTGAGTTCACATCCCTGCCCTGCTCCCTCACCTGTGCAATCTTGGGAAAATTATCTGTGTGAGCACCTGTTTCCTCATCAGTAACATCGGGATAACACCAGCTCCTGTCTCATCAACTGCATTGAGGATTCAGTGAGTGCAAAGCAGTTGGGACTGTGCCTGGATTATCCTGACAAGGGATTTAGGGATGCTTATTGTAACGTGATCACATCAGTGATGCTGAGACAAGGCCACGGGAGATGCCTGGCTTGTGCAAGGGAAGCACACGCACCTGTACCACTAATTCCCTGCCCTGGGTCACAGTAATTTTGTAAAGCCTCAGTGCTACTATGTACAAATAATGAATCAGTTGTCTTTAAGGGTAATGGTGTAATGGTCTAGAAACAGGAATATTTCCTAAATTGGGATTCAAGTGAAGACAACTTTATCAGCCTCTGTTGTAGTTAGGTGGGGTCTTGCCTCTGGGTTCTAGCCACCAAATGGGTGTGGAAGTCCGTTCCTCTTTCTCTCAACCCCAGTGCTCTCTCCTCTTCTTCAAAACCCATGAATTATGGATGGGACAGGAACTAGAAGGAAGTAGGTATATCCCTGTGTCACTGCATAGAAAACAGCAGCCAATAAAGGGCATCCAAGATACAAGGGATGGTAACATGGCCAAGAAAAAATTCTAGAAGGGACCCAGTCTAAGCTGAAAAGATGAATCTAACATAATTCTTCTTAAGAAAAAGGAAGATTTAACTTTGAGGTTTTATATTTTCAAAAGAAGATTTAACTTTGAATGCTTACCATGTGGTAGACTCTGGGCTAAGTGCTTTTTGTAGATTATCTCAGTTTTCTGTTTTAACCATCATTGAATCTGATATTGTTGGGGTCTCTACTTAAGAGATAAGAAAATCAACACTTCAAGAATTTAAGGGACTTCCTTAAGGCCCCAAAGGTAGTGAGTAGCAGAGTCTAAACTTAAAACCCAGGTGTTACGATTCTCAATCCATCCATGTTTTGGGTCACCTTGTGACCATGGTCTTCCTTCCTTAAAGGTATCCGTGATCTATTAGTAGAAACAGTCCATGGACTGAGAGAGTCAAGTTATAAAACAGAAAGGCTTGAATGCCATAGGAGAGGGCAGATAACATGCCATCAGGATTCAGAGGAGGGAAGAGTAACTTCCAGCAGGGATTCAGGAAGCCTCTCTTGTGGGTGTCACATCCATTTGACAAATCTCTGTCACACTCTGAACACCTGGACTCTGCAGCAGCATCCTCCAAATCCACCTCTCTGTCCTGCACCAGTGTGGTCCTTTCTTCTTCTATTCTTCTTCCGCCTCTGACCCAATCTTACCCACCTTGTTTGTCAACTGACATCTCATATCTTCTGGCCAGCTGCCCTAAGAAAATACAAGAATCCCTACATGTGTTTTGAAATAGTAATGGAAACTACAGCTATCCATATAGGGGTGTGAAGCCATAGATCACTGAGGCATCTCAGAGAACACTAGGATAAAAAGGGCCAAGGGGTTGGTACCTTGGAGAAATGACCACAGAGAAAGGCATAAAGTATTCCCCTGGAAACAAGAAAGAAGGTAAATATCAGCAAAAAAGCCATCAGTGACAGCTGGTTCCTCTGAGAGACGCGAGTAAAGTCTGGGGGCTGAGTTGCCCTCAGCCCTGGGGATGAAGTTATGGATGTCAACTGGGATAACCATAGTACACTGCATATTACCTTCCTTACTAAAGTATTTGAGACATGTTACACTGGAAATTATTTACATTTCTATATGGGTGACTAAGTATGCTACAATCTTTGGAACATGAGCCAGGAGTATGCATTTTGACAAAACTTTGTAGATGATGCTGAGGCATTCTATTAGTTGATAAAACATGTTCTGGAATGAAAGGTCAGTATTATGCTTCAGCTCTACCCAAGAGCCTGGGCATGGGACATGGAGTCACTAGTTACCCAGAATAGTGGTACCTCAAGTGTACAGACCCAGGCACGATACAGGCAAATCTCAGGTTCCACTGTGTGGAAATTAGACTCAACTGGCTATCTGTATGCTTTTCCCAGGTCATTTGTTCACTTGCTCCTAGGATGGGATTATTTGGCAGTCAATGCCAGAGGAGGAATTTGCTTCAAAGATGAGAATTAAGGATATTTAATCTTTGCTATTGGTGGTAGTGAGGATGAGAAAATGCAAATTCAGGAACATGAAGGTTTCTGCTCAAAGGCAAGCATTTTTCATAGACTCTAGCAGAGAAGAAGAATCCCCCCAAACTACCACGCTGGATGTTTCTGGAGTAACAAGTTGGAAAGCTGTCTTCTCAGAATGAAAATCAACCCATCCATTGACAAAGAGATTGCTGCTGCTGCTGCTAAATCGCTTCAGTTGTGTCCGACTCTGTGCGACCCTATAGACGGCAGCCCACCAGGCTCCCCCATCCCTGGGATTCTCCAGGCAGGAACACTGGAGTGTGTTGCCGTTTCCTTCTTCAATGTATGAAAGTGAAAAGTGAAAGTGAAGTCGCTTTGCTCAGTCGTGTCCGACTCTTAGCGACCCCGTGGACTGCAGCCCACCAGGCTCCTCCGTCCATTGGATTTTCCAGGCAAGAGTACTGGGGTGGGTTGCCATTGCCTTCCCCAGACAAAGAGGTTGGAGACCAAAGAATCCCAGTGGTTATTTGATTCCACTGTCTTTGCTACACGATGCAGAGTACTCAAGTTCATCCTCTCCTCTGGGTCATGCTACTACATTAAAACATTTTGGACCACTTGATAAAGCAATACATAGCAGCGAGTTCCATACCTACAATCTCCCAAATGGCTATCTGCAATCATGATCATTACAGAACTAATCTAAATTACTTCTAATAACTAAATTATGAGATCATGTTGCCCAACCTTGTCATATGTAAATATGGGGAAACTGAGCCTGGTAAAAAGAACAGGCTTGGCTGGCATCACACAGTAAGTCAGTGGCCTGTGTTGTCAAAGTCAGCCCTGCTTTATGGTCGCCTAAAGAAACCTGCAAGTCCCATGGCAGAATCACAGCTGTTGGGATGGCCCAACCAGGATGTCAGTAGAGGGGATCTGAAAACCATATGGAACAAGCTATGCATTTTAGAGAAGAAACCAAAACTTGAAGAATCAGAGGGCCAGAAACACAACTTTGGGGATTTGATTTACCATGAGAAAGAACACTAGATATTAAAAGATGCCAACAAACTTAATCATTATCATTGTATTCAGTAATTTTGTAAAAAAAAAATGTAATAATACTATTTATGGGGCTAACTACATCATGGGCCTTTTACTTACACATGAACAAGTCAGGAATTCTCATCTCCATGTTGAAGTTGAAGAAGTGGGTTCCTGTAGGTGAAGTGACTTGTTGCAGCCATGACACTTGTCATTTGCAAGGTCAGAATTCAACCCAGGGCTACAAGGATGCTTGCTCTTGACACCAATCTTCCCATGCCTGCCACGCGGCTTCCCCCATCTAGGCTGTTCCATGAACACTCAAAGGTCATGGGAAAGGAAGTGTAATACTTCAGGGAGATTTTGGAATCAGAACAATATTGCCTCTTCAGAAAGTGGTAACTTGCTGGAAATAAATGAAGAGTGAAAAATCCAGACAGCCTGAAATTTTCTTTTCTTTTTTTATTTTAAATAAATTTATTTATTTTAATTGGAAGCTAGTTACTTTACAATATTGTATTGGTTTTGCCATACATCAACATGATGTTTTCTCATAAAACAATAGGTCACCTTGTAGTTTTGCTGTGAAAAATATCCATTCATTACTCAGACACTGGCTGAGTACCTGCCACACATTAGCCACAGTGCTAGATCTTAAAGTCACAGTGGAATTGTTCCCAGGCTCTGCTTTTCAGGGGCTCAAAACCAGGGCAGGTAAGACATGGTTGATTGTATAATTGCTCTTAAAGATTTCCTGATACATCCCCACTCATTGCCATGTAGCTTGCTTCTTCCTGTGGAAGTTGTATCATTGTTACCTCATTGACTTTGAACTTGGGCAGTAGGCGGTGAGAGTATATTATATCCAAAGTTTTAAAAGATACTGCAAATGTCTTCCATTGCACTTCTGCCCTATGCCATGACAATTGCAGGTTCCAAACATCATTTGCTGCTCTATCCGTCTGGGTCCCAGTATGAGAAGACATAAGGAGTAGAGCTTCTCCTAACAGGGCTGTATCCTGGAGCTGAGTCAACTAGCACCCTACATGAGTGAGAAAAGGATGCTGCTTTACTTTGCTGGCATTGTTTTTCAGTTGTCTATTACAGAAGCAAAGTTGACTGACAGAGAACATGAAATCTGAAACAAGGTAGAAACTGATGAATTCTAAGAGAAATACAGACATCCTTTTTTGTCTATAGAAAGAAATAGATTGCTTATGTTTATAAAGCACAGCTTATCTTGTCAGGGAGACCTTATGAAGATGGTGGTATGTGAGATGGACATCAAACATATTAGGACTTGAATATGGAAATAAAGTGGGACAGTTTCTGATGTTCTCACTATTTAGGGCTGGAGAAGAAGGCTGGAGAAGGGGCAGTAGGGTTAGAATATCTGAGAAGAATCTGCTTCTTTGATGCCATCTTGCAAATCCTTTAGGGCTGCACTCATTTGGGGGAACTACTCTTTATCTACAGAATCTCAGGAACTGATCACAGTAGACTAACCTGCCTGCAGATATGTTCTGGAGAACTGAGTGTCTGATCAAGATTGGGAAGTCTGGCTTATATTCAGAAGTAGAGGAAAAATATGAGACAGGACATCAGACTAGCTGGGTTTATTGTAGTTCTTGAGATGAAAGGACTTTGTGATTTGGGTTTATGATCTTCCCTTCAGTTCAGTTCAGTCACTCAGTCATGTCCGACTCTTTGCAACCCCATGAATCACAGCACACCAGGCCTCCCTGTCCATCACCAACTCCCAGAGTTCACTCAGACTCATGTCCATCAAGTCGGTGATGCCATCCAGCCATCTCATCCTTGGTCATCCCCTTTTCCTCCTGCCCCCAATCCCTCCCAACATCAGAGTCTTTTCCAGTGAGTCAATTCTTTGCATGAGGTGGCCAAAGTACTGGAGTTTCAGCTTTAGCATCATTCCTTCCAAAGAACACCCAGGACTTATCTCCTTTGAAATGGACTGGTAGGATCTCCTTGCAGTCTATGGGACTCTCAAGAGTCTTCTCCAACACCACAGTTCAAAAGCTTCCCTGACTTGTCCTCAATCCTGCCATCCATTTACTGAGGGGATAGAGTAAGAGTCTCTGAAAAGTCTGAGCTGCTAAGGATTCATTTTTAGGAAGGACTTCAAGGTTAGATTTGATTTCAACTGACAATTAAGTGTCTTGTCACACAGGCATGTAAGATTACCCTGTTGACCCAGACAGTGGAAAACATTAGCTTTGTCCATGTAAAGGTCTGCAGGTTAATTACCACTCTTCTTATTTCCCTTGAGCTTATCCTTTTATATTCATATTAACCTCAAGTTTTCCTCTCTCATTTCTTAAAAAGCTGTATGTGTTCTTTAAAAAACTTTTCTTTCTCTCCCTCTTTAAATCCTAACTGCTTGTAAACAAATACTGAATTCCACATTCAATTTCTTCCTCTTATATTTCCTTCTGACTTCCTCTAATTCTGACAGAGCCTTACATTTCTGACTCTATGACTGTTTCTGAGCTATTCAAGTTGAAAAACTTGCTATTCCTGCATTTTACCCTAAACACCAAAACTACCCTCTCAAAAAATGTCACTGACCTTGATGACCCGGAGGGATGGTGTGCGTGTGGGGGGGGGGGGGGAGGGGGG
>SJYC01045993.1:0-12023 GCA_006408675.1 Madoqua kirkii
ATGAGAAGATACATCAAGAAGGTAGTCATCTGCAAGCAAAGAAGAGGTCATTGACCAAGAACCAAATTAGCTAACATGTTGCTCTTGGACTTCCTATCTGCCAGAACTATGGGAAAATAAATTTCTGTTGCTTAAGCCATTCAGTCTATAGTATTCTGTTATGGCATCTCAAGCTGACCAATACATAGGTTTTGTAGCTATTCGTTTCTATTATTTTCTATGTGCCATGCAACATTCGAGTCTCTCTGTTTACACTTACTACTTTAATCCTCCCCCAAATCCCCTTCACAGCAATCGCATGAGTTAGGTCTGTTATATCCATTTTACAGTGGAGGGAACTGAATATGATGAAGCCAATGAAATATATGACCAAGACTCCATGTAGAGAGTTGGGAAGAATGTTTGGTTGTCCACAGCTGTACGCACTGGGTTGGTGTGCATTTGAGCATTAGATATGAAATATTCCATCTAGCTGACTCAGACAGGCATAGACTTTCTGATGGAAGTGTAATCTTCCCTTATGTTCCTCTTAGAATCTTGTGTCAATTATCCAGGACCCTGATGTTGGGAAAGATTGAAGGCAGGAGGAGAAAGGGGCATCAGAGGATGAGATGGTTAGATGACATCACTGACTCAATGGACATGAACTTGAGCAAACTCAGGGAGATAGTGAAGGGAAGCTTGGTGTGCTATAGTTCATGACGTCGCAGTGTTGGACACGACTGAACAGCTGAACAACTGGATACTTACCTCTCTCCTTTCAGACTTTTACCTAGGAGACGCTGGCTCTAGCAACTCTACTAACATGTGAGAACTCTTCCAAAATGAGCCAAATCTTCTGAAGATTTGACTTTGAGCACTGAGTAAGGCCTGCTGAATAAAACTTTGTGAACCCCACTTACCTGCCTGACCAGGTTCATGTGCTCACATCTATTTGAATAGCATCCTTAGGGTCTGATACTGTGGCCCACAGTGTCCCCTCACTCCCAGTCTTAGACCACACTCAACCCTGACCCATGACACCAATTTAGTGATATCACAGCAGAAAGATACAGACCTGTTTGTCTCAGAGGTCAGAGGAAAATGTCCTTTCTCTTAAAACATATTACTGTTCTCAGGTTCCAAGAGGTTCAACCTCAGCATGAAATTATAAATCTGGAAACTTCTTTAAAAGTCAGGCATGGGAATGTCTGTTATGTTTGATTTTAGTTGAATGACTTAAGGTACTTTCTTCCTCTAATATCTGGAGTTCAGCCAACTACAGGACACTTGTTTTCTGTTCATTTGTAAATTAATATAACTGGAAGTGAAGATTGTCTCTGAAAAGAGCAAATTCACTTTCCTCCCAATATAATGAAATTATGTTTGGGAAAGCTTCTGTTGATGTCCAAGAATCTTTATGAGCCTTTTCAAGCCATTGTTTTCTTCTCACAAATGAGAACTTACTGATGCCAAGGAGTAATGAACTGGAAAACCACACGGCCACTTGGTTCTTAAGCTGGTCTGCTGGGGGAGGAAATGTATGACTTCCTTAATTCTGGCTTTCCCTCTCTTTGCTGTTTTCTCTCTTTTATCTGCCCCTCCCCTCCTTGTTCCTCATACAATAAATAAAGGCTTTGGAATAGACTGATTTGGGAACAAATTTCCTTCTGCCAGTAGTTGTGTGGTCTGTTAGTACTACTGTGTGGACATGATACTTAATCTCACTGAGTCTCAGTTTTCTCATCTGCACATAGAGATGATACATTAATTCCTCACTCTCTGTCTCCGAAAAGAATCTGTCTTCCATTCAGACGTCTCACTCCATCCTCTGTAACTCTTGTGGCTCGCAGGGGTGGGCAAGACTCCCAAATCCAGCGACGAGATTCAAACTGTCACAGTTAATATTGGTCATCGGTTCCTCTGGAGAACAAGGGATTCGGAAGGCCAGGCTGCCCCCCATCAAGCTTGGGATCCCTGATAGATTAGCTATGATGTAGGGAAGCACCCTTCTTAATCTCCCCCCCAAAGCATGCTGACTTGGAGATTTTATCCGTCAGATGACTTGGAAAAGATACCCTGCAGGTGAAGCTGTCATACCAAAAGCAGACAAAAGAGTAGGAGAGAAGTGAAGTTTGGTTCCTGATATATCTGTATTGGATCTGCACTTCCCAAATGTGAGATAAAATCCTTTGTCCTCAAACTAGTGTGCGTGCACATGTGTGTGCATGTGTGTGCACGTGTGTGTGTGTGCCACGTGCTGTGTTCAGTCACTCAGTCGTATCTGACTCTTTTTGACTCCATGAACTGTAGTCCTCAAGGGTCCTCCATTCGTGATGTTTCCCAGGCAAGAATAGTGCACTGGGTTGCCATTTCCTTCTCCAGGGAATCTTCCCAACCCCCAGGGACTAAACCTGTATCTCTTGTTTCTTGCATCTCCTGCATTGGCAGGTGGATTCTTCATATATGGAATGGCTACCCACTCCAGTATTCTTGCCTGGGAAATCCCATGGACAGAGGAGCTTGGCAGCCTTCAGTCCATGGGATCACAAAGGGTTGAACACAACTGAGTGACTAACACACACACACATATCCAAAGCAACCTAATATATGTGAAAAACTGAACGTGATAATTCAGTTCAGTTCAGTTCAGTTGCTAAGTCGTGTTCGACTCTTTGTGACCCCATGAATCACAGCACACCAGGCCTCCCTGTCCATCACCAACTCCCAGAGTTCACTCAGACTCATGTCCATCGAATCAGTGATGCCATCCAGCCATCTCATCCTCTGTCATCCCCTTCTCCTCCTGCTCCCAATCCCTCCCAGCATCAGAGTCTTTTCCAATGAGTCAACTCTTCACATGAGGTGGCTAAAGTACTGGAGTTTCAGCTTTAGTACCATTCCTTCCAAAGAAATCCCAGGGTTGATCTCCTTCAGAATGGATTGGTTGGATCTCCTTGCAGTCCAAGGGACTCTCAAGAGTCCTCCATTACCAGGTCTTAAAAGCCACAGAAAGCATGAAGATGTTGTAGTATGTTTTGATTTCTAAAAAGCAAGAGAGCCTCTCTATTCATTCAAGGCATGGAGGGGTTTAATGTAAGGAGACACATGTGTGAAAGAGAAAACTGGATTATTAGCCACTTGTCCGGTCGCTGCATCTGGGCTAAGTAGCTTCAGTTGTGTCCATCTCTTCGCGAATCCATGGACTTTAGCCCTTCACGCTCCTCCTCTGTCCATGGGTTTCTCCAGGTAAGAATACCGGAGTGGATTGCTGTGCCTTCTTCCAGGTTATCTACTCAGGGATCGAACCCAGGTCTCTTATGTCTCCTGCGTTAGCGCCACCTGGGAAGCCCTGTGCAGTCCTTGGATAGTTTCAAAATCATCTGGGAAGAACAGGAATCACAGGACTTCTGAGACACATGATTCAGTGATTTTCCAAGCGCTGGAACTCTTGAGTGTTCTTTTTATGCCTCCAACTGAAGAAATTTGCTCACCCATACTCTAATGGGACCTAGTAGCTGTCTTCCTACAAATTCTTTCTGTACCAAGTGTCTCTGCATCAGAATCTCCCATTCCAACCCCAAAGACAAAAGATCTGATGATTACATGGCCCCCAGGAGGCTAAGCTCTTAGGTCATCACCCACCCTATAGATTGGCTGTTCTGTCTTTAGTCCAGTCTTCCTACCAGAGTTCCTGGATCTCACAGCATAAGATACGAGCTCTTATATTTACTTAAACAACTGTCACTTACCAAATGATTGATTTTTCACTTTGTGCTAGATTCTGCTCTAAATTCAGGTCATGAGTGAAATAATCAAATAGTTTTCCAAGTAAAGTTTTCTTTTTGGAAGTGGGAGGATGTGTGTATACTGATTTAAATTGAGTTGTAATACTAAAAGGAAGTTCAGAGTAAGAAGTTAGAGGTGATATGTGTGAGAGATGGTGCATTTGATACGTGGAAGGCAGGGAATGCCACTTTGGACTGTATCTGAGTCAAGATCTAAACACAGCGTGGAAGTGGACTACTTGACTATGGAAATAAAGTATTGGAAGGGAACTCCAGTACCAGTGTCCTGGGAAGTGTTTACTTTGTTGGCAAAACATCCTATAAGTCAGTATGTTGCAGTGATGTGAGAATAGAAGAGGATAGGAGATTTAGACAGGTGGTTGATCAGAGCCTCCATCTTTCCAGTGTTCTTGTTGTTCAGTCATTAAGTCATGTCTGACTCTTTGTGACCCCATGGACTGCAGTACACCAGGCTCCCTGTCCTCCACTGTCTCCCAGAGTTTGCTCAAATTCATGTCCATTGAACAAGTGATTGAGTCAGTAATGCATTTCCTGAGTCGTGTCCTTAAGGAATAGATTTCTTTTCAAATAAGTTTTGTTTTTTGGTTTTTGGTTTTTGGGTTTTTTTTAGAATTTTTTGGCATATAGTCGCTTTATAGTGTTGTATTACTTTCTACTGTACGTGGTGAACAAGCTGTGTGTGTGTATATATATATATATATATCCCCTCCCTCTTGAACAGCTCCCTCCTGCCCACCTAGGTCATCACAGAGGGCTGAACTGAGCTCCCTGTATTATGCAGCAAGCTCCTGCTAGCTATGCTAATTATCCGTTTCACAAATGGTGTTATATGCACGTCAATCCCAATTTCCCAAGTCATCCCACCTGCCCTCACCCCCATGTCTACACATCTGGCAAAACAGGCATACTGACATGAAACAAACAAAAAATAACAAAGCTTTTAGCTTATTTCTACTCTAAGGTCCATACATGTGTGCAAGCTAAGTCACTTCTGTCAAATCTGACTGTTTGCAACCCCAAGGAATGTAGCCTGCCAGGCTCCTCTGTCCACAGGATCCTCCAGGCAAGGTCTGTACAGGAGCATGTATATTTACAGGATAAGGCCTTACCTACTGCATCCTCCAAAATGTCACAGGGACTAAATGCAGAGAATGGGCTCCCAAGAGTCACTGGACCATTGGCTGTAAAGTGCTCTCAAATGAAAATGCATCAGGAAGCAAGAGCTCTGAATCCAGTTGCCTCAGGTTCTGCGTCTCAAAGTTGAGCTCTGCTCACTGGTCTACAACTTGGTGCTGAGCCTGAGGCTCACAGCAGCTCATCCTTGTTACTGGCTTCACTGTTGATCATGGTTATTTCAGGTGCTTGGTCATGAACTCTCCTTCTCTCCTTGCTTAAGAGTGGGGTCAAACTTGTGTGGATACCCTGTGGCTTTTTTTCTGGTAGAGCAAACTGAGACCCACACCTTGGACTCAGTGTTTCACAGAATGAGGCCATTTGCCCCACTTCTTCCCATGAGACCCTATTAACGGGCTCAGGGTTTTCTCCTTCAGTTTCCGGTACTTCCCTGTGGCTCTCAGTCCTCTCAGAAGCACCTGTCTTCTGAGATGTCTCGTTCTTAGCCAGTTAGAAGCCCCTGGGGGAATCTGAAGACGCAGCATGAGTCTTGCATGCCTCCTGCAACCACCGCTGCTAGAAGATGGGAGCTTTATTTTGTGCCCAGGACTAACCCTACTGGCTCAGATGTAAGGAGTCTGCCTGCAGTGCAGGAAACCTGAGTTCGATCCCTGGGTCTGGAAGATCCCCTAGAGAAGGAAATGGAAACCCACTCCAGTACTCTTGCTTAGAAAATCCCATGGATGGAGGAGCCTGGGGGCTACAGTCCATAGGGTTGCAAAGAGTCAGACATGACTAAGCAACTTCACTAATCCCACAGCCTCACCTGGCACTGGCATGTAACAGGTCCATGGGAAATCTTGGTGACTGACAGTCTCTCTGAGGTCAGCACTATTGCCCTTGACCCTCAGTGAAAGCCACTCAGTCGTGTCTGACTCTTTGGCAACCCTATGGTCTGTAGCCTGCCAGACTCCTCCATCCGTGGAATTCTCCAGGCAAGAATACTGAAGTTGGTAGCCATTTCCTTTTCCAGGGGATCTTTCCAACCCAGAGATCAAACCCTCCGGTCTCCTACTTTACAGGCAGACTTTACTGGCTGAGCCACCAGGGAGGCACACTCACTTGACCCTTAGCTGAGCCCATTTACAGTTATTGTAGCCCTGTGGTCCTGCAAATTGAAAAAGGATTTGTCCTCTGCCCAATAATATGAATCACTCTCTGGAATCTTGGCTGGATTGAACGCACTTGGGTTCAAATTTTAATAGTTTCCTGTGGTGTAATTAAAAAAAAAAAAAAGAATTAAGAGTGGGGTCAAACTTGTGTGGATACCCTGTGGCTTTTTTTCTGGTAGAGCAAACTGAGACCCACACCTTGGACTCAGTGTTTCACAGAATGAGGCCATTTGCCCCACTTCTTCCCATGAGACCCTATTAACGGGCTCAGGGTTTTCTCCTTCAGTTTCCGGTACTTCCCTGTGGCTCTCAGTCCTCTCAGAAGCACCTGTCTTCTGAGATGTCTCGTTCTTAGCCAGTTAGAAGCCCCTGGGGGAATCTGAAGACGCAGCATGAGTCTTGCATGCCTCCTGCAACCACCGCTGCTAGAAGATGGGAGCTTTATTTTGTGCCCAGGACTAACCCTACTGGCTCAGATGTAAGGAGTCTGCCTGCAGTGCAGGAAACCTGAGTTCGATCCCTGGGTCTGGAAGATCCCCTAGAGAAGGAAATGGAAACCCACTCCAGTACTCTTGCTTAGAAAATCCCATGGATGGAGGAGCCTGGGGGCTACAGTCCATAGGGTTGCAAAGAGTCAGACATGACTAAGCAACTTCACTAATCCCACAGCCTCACCTGGCACTGGCATGTAACAGGTCCATGGGAAATCTTGGTGACTGACAGTCTCTCTGAGGTCAGCACTATTGCCCTTGACCCTCAGTGAAAGCCGCTCAGTCGTGTCTGACTCTTTGGCAACCCTATGGTCTGTAGCCTGCCAGACTCCTCCATCCGTGGAATTCTCCAGGCAAGAATACTGAAGTTGGTAGCCATTTCCTTTTCCAGGGGATCTTTCCAACCCAGAGATCAAACCCTCCGGTCTCCTACTTTACAGGCAGACTTTACTGGCTGAGCCACCAGGGAGGCACACTCACTTGACCCTTAGCTGAGCCCATTTACAGTTATTGTAGCCCTGTGGTCCTGCAAATTGAAAAAGGATTTGTCCTCTGCCCAATAATATGAATCACTCTCTGGAATCTTGGCTGGATTGAACGCACTTGGGTTCAAATTTTAATAGTTTCCTGTGGTGTAATTAAAAAAAAAAAAAAGAAAGAAAGAAAAAAAAAACTGGTCTTTGTCCATAGTTCCTGATTCAATGCTTCTAAAGCCTTTCTGAGTAATAAGAGTGCTACTTGTATTTTAATAAGGCGATTCATGCAAGAGAAGGGGTTAAATAACTTGGTCATCAGAAAGACCAAGTCATGATTAGAAAATTGGCATTTTCATTTCTGCTTCTTTACCTCCCTTGGAGAAGAGAGGAACTGGAGATTGAGTTTGATCCCCAATGGCCAATGATTTAATCAGTTATGCCTATGTATTGAAATCTCCATAAAAACCCTTAAAGGATGACCTTGAGGAGCTTCTGGGTTGGTGAACACATGGATGTTCTGGGATAGTGGTATACCATAGACTGTATCCACTCCCTATGTCCTGTTCAAATCTTCTATTTGACTGTTCTTGAGTTGTATCTTTTGTAATAAACCAGTTGGATTCCCTGGTGGCTCAGATGGTAAAGCATCTGTCCGTAATGTGGGAGACCTGGGTTTGATCCCTGGATCGGGAAGATTCCCTGGAGAAGGAAATAGCAACCCACTCCAGTATTCTTGCCTAGAAAATCCCATGGATGGAGGGGCCTGGTGGGCTACAGTCCATGGGGTCACAAAGAGTCAGGCACAACTGAGCGACTTCCCTTTCACTTTCAATAGTAGGTGCTATCTTGAGCTCCATGAATTGTTCTAGTGAATTATTGAACCTGACCGGGGAGTTGTGGAAACTTCGAAATTTGTAGTTGGCCAGCTAGAAGTGTGAGTTGCCTGGTGTATGACTTGTGTGGGTGTGAAGTGTGACTTGCAGTGAGTGTCTGAAGCGAGGGCAGTCCTGTGGAGCTGAGCCCTCAACTTGTGGGACCAGCGCTAATGTAGGTAGTGTCGGAACAGGACTGAGTTGTTGGACATGCAGCTGGCGTTGGAGAATTGAAACATTGTTGGTGGTGGGAAAAGTGATGCAGTTCCCAAAAGGCAGCCTATTATCTCAGTGTTCTTAAATTCTTCCTATCAAAGATTAAGGATTAATTCTTGGAAGATTATTAGAATGGCAGTAGAGAAATATGATCTAAGAAAACTTATCTCTAGGGATAAGAAGCAGAGTAAATAGGTCAGTGGCTGGGGTTGGGTTCTGAGTTGCTGAGTTTGGCTGAGGATGTAAGGTACTTGCAAAAACAAGCTAAATAAGCCAGAATTAAGATTGAGCCAACGGCATAGAAAGTCTCAAGGATCAAAGCCTATGAAAACAAGAACCAACATGTATGACCTTGGAGCCATAAAGGGTTGCTTAATCCAAGGGTCAGGATCTAGGCCAGGACTTGAGCCAGCAGGTACAGCCTGGGACTGGGTGAGGGGTGGACAAGAGCGATGGTACTGAAAGGCCCTGGGGAGTCTTCATCTCCTTTTATCTCTTAATTCGGGCAATTGAGAATCAGCTTCCCTAAGGGAACAGACTCATCAGAGAGGTTACCTGGTATCTTATTTCAGCATCATGGAAAGGATCAGGATTGCAAGGAAATGGAAGGCCAAGTAGGCAGGCAACAGAAGTCATGGATGCCCCGTAGGATAAATAAAAAGCAATTGTTCTCTGAACTTGGTAGACCGCCCCACAGACACCATGCGTGTTTAGTACCACGTCTGAGGATGATTGCCCTCGCGGCCTTAGGGAAAATCATTTAACAGGACGTCTGCTGCTTCTCCATTCCCTTGATGTGGAGTCACGGAAGGAACTCTGTGGTTCCAGGGAAGGCCAAGGAAGCAGATCTGAAGTTAGAAAGGCTCCGCCTTCACTTGCAAGGTGAAATCGCATCCAGCTAAGGCCAAATGCTGGCTCTGCCACTTCCCGTCTGCGTGATTCATCACAGGGACATCTCCCTGCTAAGAGGGTACTTTGTTGCTATTCAGTAAGTTTTTGTTGTTCATATGTAAAAATAGACTATCAAGGTAGAAAAAAATAAGAATAACAAAAAAAACTTCCATTCTTGATTTCTGGTATCAACTTCAGTTGTATGTGTTAATTGTACCCATCCATCCAATTGTAGGGACTCACCTCAGCTCATCCCAAAGCATTATTAACTCAAAAAATCTGTTCAAACGGGAACTTCTCCTTGAGCACTTGTAACCAAAGTGGTTAAGGATCAGTGAGCTCTCTAAAGTGCTCAAACAACAAGACGAAGAAGAGAGCACTAAGCAGGAGTCCGTATTTAGAAACAGGACAGAGACTGTGCGCTCCGAAGGGGGCTTCCCCATGGAAACTGAACATGGCAGAGGAGCTTGCCTAAGGTCAAGGTTGATCAGTTAATCGGCAGAACCTAGAGGAAAGACCAAGAATCTCAATATACTGTTCACTCCACTTTACCAAGCTGCTTTTGTATTACAGGCAGGTAAACATGAATTTTTTTTCAAGGAAAGGAAAAAAAATTAAGGCATTTTTGATCGTTTTTGTTGTTATTCAATACTGTAATTTTAGCACAGAAGTACTTCCTAGAGGGGGGGAAATGGAAAAATCCCATACCTCCCATCATTCACCCTCCCCCAGGTGGTATTTATACCCCCTCATCAGAGGCAAAACGTGGCTTATTGAGTCAGAGTCGGAATAAAACCCTTGTCATCCTCTCACTTGGTTGCCAGGAAGGAACCTTTCTTCTAACGCAGGTTGCATTAAGCAAAAGTGGTTGTGTGTTTGAAATTAAATCACTCAAATATGATTAAAAACTGGATACGTGAGCTTCCGTTGGGGTGCCTACTTGAATGGGGCACCATACAAAATCAAGTTGTATTGTATTGTACGGAATGGCTTTGTATTAACGTTCAGAATAACAAGGTCCCGCTGAGAGCCCTTCATGTTTCTGAATGGTGCTTGGAGTTTGTCAAAATTTTTCAGGAAGGGATCGGCACCGCCCTGACTGCATGAACAATAGTTTGTCGTGTTTTTTTTTTTTTTAAAGATAGGTGAATTAAAATGACATTTTTTTTACATTACTCCAGGTTTTGAGCTTCAGTTAAATGAGAACCTAGGGAATCTCACGCTTGCACATTTACCTTCTTCATATTTGTGAGTTTAACTGAGCCATGCAGTGTGACAGGAGGCACTTGGGTTGTGTAGCCATGTGTCAGGGACCAGCTCTCCTGCTTACCAGCTCTAACAGTTTCTTTATAAAGAGAGACATAAAGATAGCAAGTTTAAGAGGCTGTTGCAAATAATGAAGAAATGAATTTTGTGGAAAGTTTACAGCACATAGGAAGGAAAATTGCAAAGACACAATGGAGAATGAGTAGGAGACAAAAACAGCCTTCTTGCATTAGTTTGCTAGGGCTGCCAGAACCAAGCACCACGGATGGGGTGGCTTAAACAGAAATGTATTGTTTGGCAGAGCTAGAAGTCTAATCAAAGTGTCGGAGGGGTGGGTTTCTTCCGAGACTTCTCTCCTTGCAGATGGCTGTTTTCTTATTGCCTCTTGACACGATCTGTGCTCTGCAAATGCATAGCCCTAGTGTCTGTAGTGATTTAAAGATCCCCCTAAGGACACCAGTCAAATTGGACTATGGACCACTTTTAGAATCTCATTTTAACTTAGTTACTTTTAAAAGTCCCTATCTTCAGAAATAGTCACACTCCAAAGTTCTGGAGGTCAGAGCTTCAGCATGTGATTTTTTAGAGAATGCAGTTCAACCCACAACAAACCCATCTTATAGTTTTACCTCTCAGTTCAGGTCAGTTCAGTCGCTCAGTCGTGTCCGATTCTTTGCGACCCCATGAATCACAGCACACCAGGCCTCCCTGTCCATCACCGACTCCTGGAGTTCACTCAAACTCAACATCCATCAAGTTGGTGATGCCATCCAGCCATCTCATCCTCTTTTGTCCCCTTTTCCTCCTGCCCTCAATCCCTCCCAGCCAAAGTGGGAGGCCAAAAGTACTGGAGTTTCAGCTTTAGCATCATTCCTTCCAAAGAGCACCCAGGGCTGATCTCCTTTAGAATGGACTGGTTGGATCTCCTTGGAGAAGGCAATGGCACCCCACTCCAGTACCCTTGCCTGGAAAATTCCATGGATGGAGGAGCCTGGTGGGCTGCAGTCCATGGGGTCACTGGGAGTAGGATACCACTGAGTGACTTCACTTTTGCTTTGCACTTTCATGCATTGGAGAGGGAAATGGCAACCCACTCCAGTGTTCTTGCCTGGAGAATCCCAGGGATGGGGGAGCCTGGTGGGCTGCCATCCATGGCATCGCACAGGGTCGGATGTGACTGGGGCGACTTAGCAGCAGCAGTCCAAGGGACTCTCAAAAGTCTTCTCCAACACCACAGCGCTCAGCTTTCTTCACAATCCAACTCTCACATCCATACATGACCACAGGAAAAACCATAACCTTGACTAGATGGACCTTCATTTAAATATGGTATACATGTAAAAGTAAAATTAAATCAAAAATTTCTAACCTTAGTGCATTATGGTCAGAGAAGATGCTTGGAATGATTTCGATTTTTTTGAATTTGTCAAGGTTAGATTGATCACCCAGGATGTGATCTATCCTGGAAAAGGTTCCATGTGCACTTGAGAAAAAGGTGAAATTCATTGTTTTGGGGTGAAATGTCCTATAGATATCAATTGGGTCTAACTGGTCTATTGTATCATTTAAAGTTTGTGTTTCTTTGTTAATTTTCTGTTTAGTTGACCTGTCCATAGGTGTGAGTGGGGTATTGAAATCTCCCACTATTATTGTGCTATTATTAATTTCCCATTTTATGCTTGTTAGCATTTGTCTTACATATTGCGGCACTCCCATGTTGGGTGCATATATATTTATA
>SJYC01045994.1:0-27838 GCA_006408675.1 Madoqua kirkii
AGACTCATAGCAGAATGGAGATGAAATAGGAAAGAATCAGTGTGCTTGAAGATAGATGAATAGAAATTATACAGTCTGAAGGACAGAGAAAAAAATATAAAAAATGAGCAGATTCAGAAACCCATGAGAAAGTTTTAATATTGCAGAGGAACAAAAAAATAGGTATGGGAATAAATTTTGAAAGAAATAATGGCTAAAATCTTCCTATATCTATCTATATATCTAGACAGATTCAGAAAATTCAGCCAAATGAAATCAAGATAGGCTGAAATATGCCCAGCAAAGTAGTTTAAAATGCTAAAAACTAAAGATAAATTACAAAAAAAAAACCAAACCCAAACATACAAAAAAGGAAAATTTCTTTAGAGCAGTATGAGAGGAAAATAAATTACATGTAAAAGAAAAACAATTCAAAATGACTAAGGATTTTCCTTCGTGCCGTTAGTGCTATTTCCTTAATGCCAGTCCCTTCTCCAGTTTTCTCAGAGCTCTCCACCATGACCAGTCTGATCTGTGTGGCTCTACAAGGCATGGCTCATAGTTGCCTGAGTTAGACAAGACTATGGTCCATGTGATCAGTTTGATTCATTTTCTATGATTGTGGTCTTCACTCTGTCTGCCCTCTGACAGATAAGGATAAGAGGTTTATGGAAGCTTCCTGATGGGAGAGACTGACTGTGGGGGAAACTGGGTTTTATTCTGATGGGTGGGGCCATGCCCAGTTCAGTTCCAGTTCAGTTCAGTTACTCAGTCATGTCCAACTCTTTGGGACCCCATGGACTGCAGCTTGCCAGGCCTCCCTGTCCATCACGGACTCCCAAAGTTTACTCAAACTCATGTTCATTGAGTCAGAGATGCCATCCATCCATCTCATCCTCTGCCATCCCTTTCCCTCCTGCCTTCAATCTTTCCCAGCATCAGGGTATTTTCCAATGAGTCAGTTCTTCGAATCAGGTGCCCAAAGTATTGGAGCTTCAGCTCCAGCAGCAGTCCTTCCAATGAATATTCAGGGTTGATTTCCTTTAGGATTGACTGGTTTAATCTCCTTTCTGTCCAGGGGACTCTCAAGAGTCTTCTCCAGCACTGTAGTTTGAAAGTGTCAATTCTTTGGTGCTCAATGGGAAAGGCGATCCACTCCTGCATTCTAGCCTGGAGAGTTCCATGGACTCTATAGTCCATGGGGTCGCAAAGAGTTGGACAAGACTGAGCGACTTTCACTTTCACCTTCACAGCCATCTTTATGGTCCAGCTCTCACTTCTGTACATGACTACTGGAAAAAGCATAACTTTGACTATATGGACCTTTGTCAGCAAAATGATGTCTCTACTTTATAATATGCTGTCTATTTGTCATTGCTTTTCTTCCAAGGGGCATGCATCTTTTAATCTCGTCACTGCAGTTACCATCCACAGTGATTTTGGAGACCAAGAAAATAAAATATGAATGAATGCAAAAGACAAAATTATAATATGGTCTGGATGCAAATCTAAGTATATAGATGCAATACATATAATACAACAACTTTAACATAAAGTGGAAAAGGGAAAAGTTTAAATGTAACTGCAAGTAAAATCTAAAACCATGTAGTATTTATATTAATAGTATCAGTTCAGTCACTCAGTTGTGTCCAACTCTTTGGGACCCCATGGACTTGCAACATATAAGGCCTCCTTGTCCATCATCAACTCCCAGAGCTTGTGCAAGTTCATGTCCATTGAGTTGGTGATGCCATCCAACCATCCATCCTCTGTCATCTCCTTCTCCTCCTGCCTTCAATCTTTCCCAGCATCAGGGTATTTTCCATTGAGTTAGTTCTTCGCATCAGGTGGCCAAAGTATTGGAGCTTCAGTTTCAGCATCAGTCCCTCCAATGAATATTCAGGACTGATTTCCTTTAGGATTGACTGGTCTGATTATTCTGTGTAATGTGAGAACAAGCAAACAAATAACTATTTTGGTAATATTGAAAAGTGACTTATTTGTCACAAGACAGTGAGTACTTGTATGTGTGTTCTAAGTTGCTTCAGTTGTGTCTAATGTTTTACAACATTATGGACATATAGCCCACCAAGCTCCTCTGTGAATTCTCCAGGCAAGAACACTGGAGTAGGTTGCCGTTTCCTCCTACAGAAGATCTTTCCAACTCAGGAATCGAATTAGTATCTCATGTCTCCTGCAGTGACAGATAGGTTTTTTACCACTAGCACTGCCACAGATAAAATATCAAAGAATTAAGTAAAAACCAATCTGATAAAGATTAAAAAAAAAAAAAACTAGCATAAAAAATGTTAAAATAACTAGATACTAAAAAAAAAAAAACCCAGAAAATTTAACAGACCCAAATAGAATTATAACCTTAAAAATTAAAACTGTAAAATTGAAAACTCAAAGATAAGTTACATAGTAGATTAAAATCAGATAAAGAAAAATGGTAAACCAGAGGACAGATTTCTTATGTCCATATAATCAACAGTTATAAAAGCAGTCAGTTGAGTCTGACCAGAGAACAAATCACAGCTTCAAATTGCTGGAGGAAAGAAGAGGCCACTAGGAATTCTACAACCAGCTAAACTATCATACAAGTGCGAAGGTCAAATAAAGACATTATAAGAGAAATGAGAATTTACCAGAAAAAGAACTTGCTGGAAGAATAACTGAATGATGTGCATCAGAAAGAAACACACTCTCTTTCTTGTTCACACATACATATGTCCAGAAACAATGAGGTATTAAAATATGAAATATTGCTTAAAATAAAGGATTTTTCTCTTGTTCCTGGAGTGAGAAAAGATATTTTTCAGTTTTTGACTGTGTTAAATCAAAGATGAAAGATAACATAAACACAATAATAGAATGACTAATTATAGCTTGTTGGGGGAAAAAGGAATAGAAAATACTTTATTAATTCAATAGAAAATAAAAATTAAAATGGAACAAAAAGCTTAACAAATAGAAAACACAAAATAAAAAACTATAACACAATACAGATATATCAGTAATCACAATAAATGTAAATGGGCTTAAGTTGCCAGATAAGATAAACTGTCAGATTGTACAAGAGAGAGAAAATGAAAGATAATCACTTAATAAAATTTGAAAATCTCAAAAAATTGAGAAAAATTAACCAAAAGAAAAGTTGTGTAGCTGTTTTAATAGCTGGAGGAAAAAAAGACAGAAGTCCAAAAGTATTATATATTTACGCTCAGTCACGTCTGACTTTTTGTAGCCCCATGGACTGTAGCCCACCAGATTCCTCTGCCCATGGAATTTCCCAGACAGGAATACTAGAGTGGATTGCCATTTCCCCCTTCAGGGAATCTTCCTGACCCATGGATTGAACCAGCCTCTCTGATGTATCCTGCATTGGCAAGTGGGTTCTTTATCACTAGTGCCACCTGAGAAGACCCAAAAATATTACAGGGAACAAAAATGCATCAGGAAGATACTGTAATTTAGGATTTACATAATCCAATTTTATACCCTCATATTAAATAAAAGAAATGACAGAATAGGAATAAAAAGCTGAAAAATCTAATATATTGGAAGGAATTAATATTCCTCTCTCGGTTACTGATGTCTCAGGAACAAAATAATAAAGATATAGAACATTTAAATAACTAATTGCTGAGTGTAATGTAATGAAACATACAGAACTTTGTACCATCTAAGCTGGAGGTTAAATGTTCATTTTGAGCCTGTATGGAGAAAACACATATGATCATTTCCTAGACCATAGATCTCAAATGTTTGCCAGAATGTGAAACAAAGGAATCTTTCATGCCCTAACAGCTCGTGTCTATGTTGGAACCCATTGTGGAGAGCAATTTGGCGATGGCTAATAAAAGTAGAAAAGCATATACCTGTGCATCATCACTTGTACTTTTAGAAAATTTCTCTTCGTTGCACAAGGATTCATGTACCAGAATCATACTGCAGAACTGTATGAAATTATGCAAAACTGGATATGCCCTTAATGTCTCTCAACCAGAGGCTGAATAAATAAGTTGAATCATATCATACAACATAATATTACCAAGCTGTTAAAGCAGTTAAAATTAATGCACTACAGCTTTGTGAATCAACATGGATTGATTTCAAAAACCTACTCATCCAAATCCCTTTTCTAAAACCTTGGGGGGCCAGATGTGGTGTGTTTCAGAATTCATTTAATTTTTTTCATTTCAAAGAGGCACCTATTTATATTTTGGTAATACCACCCCCCTCCCAAACCTGGGCCAACAGTATAAAACCAAGATTATCAGTATTTATACAGAAGAAAATATGTTAAAACAATAAAGTAGAATAAATCAAGGCCATAAATAGCCTCATGTCAATTCTGGTCGTATTTTACCACATATGGGTTCAGGTTAAGTTAGACTTTGCTGCCAAATATATTATAGAAAAAAAAATTGCTTTTGATTCCTTTTGATTCTGTGGTCTTAGTAAGAGATTCTGGTTTTATATTCAAGGAAAAGATTGCAAAAAAAATATTTTAGATAGCGCAATATTATGATAGCATAAGAGACATATTGTGTGTTTAACATATACAATATGTTGTATTGTTAAAACATGCTTAGCAATACAATATATTTTATGGCAATATGCACATGTAGACACTTATAAAAACTCCTCAAGGGAATGAAATTTGCCACGTTTAAAAAGAGTGTTTTTATTGCTAGAGAGGAAAAAAAAATGAGATTAGTTAAAGGGACCAAGAAAATTCAGCTGTTTCTGTCTTGTCTTCTCATTGTTGTTTTGTTTAAATAAAAAGATGTTTGGGGGGGTCTGCTTACAAACTTCACCACTAACAGAAACACAATACTTAATCCGATGGAAATAATGAGAAGAGATACTCCAGGCAGAAAGAAAACAACATGAAGGTCTCTGATGTCTGCAAGAGGATGACATGAACCAAGATCATGATATCGCTGCTTGGCTGGGGAACAGACTTCTTGTTAGATGGGGTAAGACATGAAGCAAAATATCTAAGCATTCTGGAAGTGATGGGATCCAGGGAACAGTATGGGCATATATGTGGCTTCCAACAGATGGATAGTCGAGGTACTTAACAGATATAGCCACTGTTATATACGTGTCTCTGGATGGCAAATCCTTTGACACCCATCCTCCTTTTAGATCTTCCAAAAATTACTCTGAAGTAGGTCAGGGCAAGCACTATGTCTCCATTTTGAGAGGAAAAAAAATCAATTTGTAAAGATCCCTATAAAACCTGCTCCAAGTTATAAAGGAGAAATAAGCAAATTCAGATTGTCTGATATGATCCATACAATAGTCTGTTTTTTCTCCCAACAGTTGTCATCCCAACAGGAGGGCAAAGAAATAATTAGGGATGTCTTCGAGATAATTTTCTTGATTGCCAAGAAAGATGTTTTATTTTCCCCCCACAAAAAGTGATAGAAAAGATTCAATTATTGAAAAGTTTGGATAAGAAATTCTGGCAATAAGAAGCTATTTCTTCAGAATTTCTCCAAGTAGGAAGATGATAGGAAGATAGTAAGAAGTGGACCCTGGAGTGTGATCTAATCTGATGTCATTTACACAACGGGCAAGGCCAGGCTCAAGAAAAAGGCAATGAGACTTGTATTTAGAACATGGATGTCTTTATTCCAAGTGCAGTGTCCATTTTTCCTTCTTTGTTAGTAAAAGAAGGTTTTGAGGAAAGACCAAAGGCTGATGAATTTGTGGGCTTATGTTAGATAAGAAAATGACAACAGGGGCATGTGAAGAAAAGGTGGTATTAAGACAGGAATGAGGGGGACTTCTCTGGTGGTCCAGTGACTGGGACACTACACTTCCACTGTGGGTACGCAGGTTCAGTCCTTGGTTGGGGAACTAGAGTCCTGCCCGCCACACAACTAGGCAAATAAATAAATGAATAAAATATGCTTTTCATACAGTTCATGAGATTCTCACGGTAAGTATACTGGGGTGGTTTGCTATTCCTTCCTCCAGCAGATCATGTTTTGTCTGAAGTCTCTGTTATGACCCATCCATCTCAAGTGGTCCTGTACTATATGGCTCATAATTTCATTGAGTTACACAAGACCCTTTGCCATGGTAAGGCAGTGATACAGGAAGCGATCTTGGCGTGAGGCAGGCCATAGCGCTGAAAAGAGTTGGACACAACTGGGTGGCTGAACAACAACAATAATCAACAACAAAATATGCCACTTTAAAATCATTTAAGAAAGAAAAAAAATAGGAATAAGGGCCCCTACCTCAATTAAAAGATTTAAGATTAGAGATTCTTAAGAAGAGATTTTGTGTGTGCACAAAGACACGCAGAAGCCCTGAGTGCAGGTGGAGAGCTGATCTAAATTCAACAGGAGCCTGAAATGTGTTCTTCTGGGACTTCTTGACAACAAAAATAGCTTGGAATGCATCTCCCCATTTAAGACTTGAAAATATGGATTCTACATGTTGGGGATCAAGTGTATGCTTTTGTAATGGATTATATTGAATGGTTTTACATCAGTCATGAGCAATTGACAAACTATAAGGCTTTAATCTTAGCTCCCAATTCCCCCTGTAAGAGCTGAGGAACTGTGAGTTTAATGAATACCCAAATGGTCAGTTCAGTGTATCACAGTGAAAAGGTCCATCTTAGCATGTGCCAGTCCGTAGCCCCAGGCCAGCACCCGTGGGCATACCCTCCTGTCCTTTCTGGAGTCACTCGCCTGTCCAGCCTTTGTTCTTCCTCCTTCGGTGCTGGGCAAAGAACCCAGGTTCTGCCTCTTGTGTTCCCTTTAAGGACAGCCTCATTCATCCTTTGGTCACTTTAAAGTCCCAGCAAACAAAAATGCCACAGAATGATCAGTGAATTTTTCTTACCACAAAAGCAAATTTTCAGGGAAAAGAAAAAAGAAAAAAAAACAAAAAGCTGCTGTTTTCTTTCCAAGAGTCAGCTATCGCTTCAGTGTCACATTCTAACACTCATGAATGTCAGCAAAACCAGCAATCTTGTTCGTTTGGAGACCTGAAAAAATAATTTAAGTCACATATCCTTAATAATGAAGAGATATTAAGCCTTTCCTCTAGGGAGTATTATAAATAATATTCTTCTGTTTATTCAGTTGTACAAAAACATATTCAAGCCATGAAGTTTTAATATCTGCATCGAGCAAAGGTTATTGCAAAGGCATAATATCGAGTTTATATAAGAAACAAACACATTTCTACATGTTCTCTATTTCTTAACCTTGGGAATCTAACTCCTTCATCTCTGGCAAGACCGAGTGCTACTTTCTTCTTCTTTTTTTAAAACCTGATTTTATTGTCTTTTTTTTCAGTTGCTGATGTATTAATTTGCTCACTTTTTAATCAAATGTTGCTTAAACATCCAGGATGATTGAGACTGTGTCACATGTTTTGAACCAGATTAAGATATGAATGCCCTGTATGTGTATTGTTCTGGATTTCTCTGAATAATTTTTAAACAATTTCATTTATGCTTTTGTAAAATCATCTACTAAAGGAATGGAGTATAAGGATCTGATCTCTGTGGAAACTGTTAACACAACAGGAAGGGAAGAAAGAATGTGGCAAGGGTTGAGTTTGGGGGACTCTTCCACTTTTCTTTTCTTTTAGCTCGCTGGTGTGTTATGGGGATTTTATTTTCTTGGGCTGCAAAATCACTGCAGATGGTGACTGCAGTCATGAAATTAAAAGATACTCCTTGGAAGGAAAGCTATGACAAATCTAGACAGTGTAATAAAAAGCAGAGACATCACTTTCCTAACAGAAGTCCATATCGTCAGTGCTACGGTTTTTCCAGTAGTCATGTACAAATGTGAGAGTTGGACCATAAAGAAAGCTGAACACCAAAGAACTGATGCTTTTGAACTATGGTGCTGGAGAAGACTCTAGTGAATCCCTTTGACAGAAAGGAGATTAAACCAGTCAATGCTTAAGGAAATCAACTCTGAAGGTTCACTGGAAGGACTGATGCTGAAGCTAAAGTTCTAATACTTTGGCCACCTGATGTGAAGAGCCAACTCATTGGAGAAGGCCCTGTTGCTAGAAAAGACTGAAGGCAAAAGGACCAGGGGACAGCAGAGGATAAGATGTTTTAATAGCATCACTGACTCAATGGATATGCATTTGAGCAAGGTCCCTGGAAGAAAAGCTTTGACCAACATAGACAGCATATTAAGAAGCTGAAACATTAACTTGCCAACAAAGGTCAAGGTCTATCTAGTCAAAGCTATGGTTTTTGCAGTAGTCATGTGTGGATGTGACGGACTATAAAGAAAACTGAACACAGAAAGATTGATGCTTTTGAATTGTGCTGTTGGAGAAGACTCTTGAGAGTCCCTTGGACTGCAAGGAGATCCAACCAATCCATTCTGAAGGAAATAAGTCCTGAATATTCAGTCAAGGACTGATGACGCTGAAGCCGAAAGTCCAATACTTTGGCCACCTGATGCAAAGAACTGACTCATTGGAAAAGACCCTGATGCTAGGAAAGATTGAAGGTGGGAGAAGAAGGGGATGACAGAGGATGAGATGGTTGGATGGCATCACCAACTTGATGAACATGAGTTTAAGCAAGCTCTGGGAGTTGGTGAAGGACAGGGAAGCCTGGTGTTCTGCAGTCCAAGGATGTGCAAATAGTCAGACACAACTGAGTGGCTGAACTGAACACACTGTCTCTGGGAGATAGTGAAGGACAAACAAACTTGGCATGCTACGGTCCACGTGGTCAGAAAAAGTGGGGCAGGACTTAGTGACCGAACAATGACTACAACAGTGTCGTGGAGAAGAGCAAATCTCAAGATGCCCAGGTGTAGTTTGGAATCAGTATCTAGGTATTTTTATTTTTTGGCTTAAGGTCATTCCAGAGGTTTGCATGGAGTGTGCCTGGCTGTTCCATAGTGCCAGCATCAGTGTGCATGGGTTCAGAAAGAGCTGATGTTGGCGAGACAGAGGGGAGGCAAAGTGAGCAATGGAGGAAGAAGATATCCCCCTGACTTGTGCAGCTGAGGATGGGGGTGAGGTGGGCTCCTCCAGGTCCTGACACCTGTGCCTTGGTTTTTGTGGGAAGATTTAAGGCCTAGACTTCAACAATAGAGTGTGAAGTGGAAAAACGAAACCCTGAACATCCACCGGGATGCCTTTCAACTAAATTAAAGGATAGAATGACTTCTCCAGGATGGTAGCCTCCTGGGATTTCACATTCTGGGCCTTCTGGGCCTTCCAGGACTTATCAGAGGAAAGGGAAAAGCAGGAAAACCCCTCCAGGTAAACAGAATGGTATCCCTCCTCAAAGAGGTTCACATTCCTAAACCTGGGAATCTGGGAATATGGTACTTGACATGGCAAAGGTGACTTTGCAGTTCAGATTAAATTAAGAACCTTGAGATTAAATTAAGAAGATTAAGAATTAAGAGGCGATTCTGAATTTTCTAAGCCCAATTTAGTGATAACAGTTCTTATAAGAAGGGAAGCAAGGGAGTTAGAGGAAGAACCAGGTGATGTGGGTAAGGATGCAGAGGGAAGGTGTGATGCGGAGGTGCCAGAGTGATATCATTGCTGGGAGGGGCCACAAGCCAAGGAATGCAGGTGATCTCTAGAAGCTGGAAGGGACAAGAGACGCATTCTCCCAAACATTCCCAGAAGGGATGAAGTGCTGATGCCTTGATTTCAGGAATTCTGACTTTCAGATAATAAGATAAGTATATTATGTAGTAAATAATAATAAACACATGTTGTTTGGAACCACTGAAGGTGTGGTAACTTACTACAGAAGCCTTAGGAAACTCCTACCCACTTCTTGGAATTTTTGTTTTGACAGCTCCTCTCTCTGAACATGAGGGTGTAACGTTTTCAGTGAGTGCAAAGACTTTTTTTTGCCCTAACATTTCTGTTTCCCTTTCCCCAGAAACTGATCGGTCTTCAAGTAATTTATTCCATGTTGAAACTACCACACAACAAGAATAAGCCTTACACCTCCCAATTAAGATGGTTAACTTAATTCTCAAAATAACCAATAGATAAGAAATTACCCTAAAAAATCTTTGCACTAAATTTTTACAATGATCTTGCCCCTTATATCCCTAATAGGACCCTGCTCTCCCAATCATCAGAGATTAGAGCACATTTGAAAAATCTGGACGTCAGAAGAGCTTGCCCACTCCCCCTCCCATCGGCTGCAGAGGGGGACAGTATGTGAGGAGAAGACAGGAGAGAAGGCATCCATTCTGGCTTCATGCTTAACTATCAGAATCTTGGCTCAAAGCCAAAGCATTCAGCTTATAATAATAACTGGCAACAATCCAGAATCTTTTAGAACATACGAAAGGAAGACAGAAAGGAATTCAAAGAAGAGGAGAGAAAAAGAAATCTAAGTGGAGAGAAGAGACTCAGGAAAAGAAAGCCAGCAAGATTATATTGTTGATTTTTCTTAAAAAAAAAAATAGGAAAGGAAAAAACCGCATACAACATAATTTTCAAAAACCATCTGTTTTAATCATACTCTGTGGCCTGTAATTAAATTTAAGTGAACATCTTACCTTTCCTGTTTCTGAAATCAGAATGTAAACATATTCAGCTATATGGTAGATGTCATAAAAATAAAACAACAAAGCAAAAGCAACAAAAACCACACACACATACACTAAAATCATTTGGGCAGGAGCTTTCTTGGTACGAGTCATAGATCAGGGTCATGTGTACAAGCCTGGTCTTGCTGAGCTCAGAAAAGACGCCGTGAGGACACAGAAGCAGGGGCTGCAGGAAGCACGTAGGCACGAAGAATGTGTCTCTCTCTGCCAGACACTGTGTTAGGCGCGAGAAATACACACAGTCCAATCACCCTTGAAACTATGATGAGTCCCCTACGTACAAATAAGTTCCATTCTGAGAGCACATTCAAACATTTAATTTGTTCCTAAGTCCAACAAAGTTAGCCTAGGTACCCAACTAACACAATTGACTATAAAGTACCATATTGTAATAATGCTATAATGCTTTGCACACAAATAATAGATTTAAAAAAAGAAAAATTAAGAAATCACTTTTAATTTTATACTACAGTACCTTGAAAAGTAGGGGCTTCCCAGGCGGCATAGTGGCAAAGAAGCCACCTGCCAAGGTAGGAGATGCAAGAGACCTATGTTTGATCAGGAAGATCCCCTGGAGTAGGAAATGGGAACTCACCGTAGTACACCTGCCAGGAAATTCCATGGATGGAGGTGCCTGGTGGGCTACAATCCAAGGGGTCACAGAAGAGTCAGACATGACTGAGCATGCACACAAATACACACACACACACACACACAGTACCACTTGCATCAGCTCTACTTTTATGCTTGCTTCGGGACACCCTGGGCTTAAAATAAAAATATCATGCTACTGTACTCTATACAATTCTGTACAGCAAAGTACACAAAAGCGCAACCTCTTGTAGAGGACGTACACGTGCGACAATGTACACCAGACACATGAACTAACCTGTGTGATCACACCTGCGAACACCCATTCACATCTTTGAAAGTTTGCAACTTGAAAGCTTGTATGGAGGGGACTAACTGTATGTCAGGAACAAGAATTGCCAACTCCACTTTTCATTTGAGGACAGTGAAACTTGAAGGGAAAAATGACTTCCTTGTGTCACATTTCCAACAAACAACACAGCCAGTCTGAACCCAGATAAAGCTCAGTTGATGTTTCGCAGGATCTTTCAGCCTCCCTTACTCTGGTTTTCAGGCTGTTCAAGAAAAATCTTCCCCAGGTCACCCTGGGGAAATGGCACTGTGAGATACTGTGCTCTGTTGAGAGGGACCAAAGACCTTCAGACTCAAAGCCCCTGTGACTTTTAAGTTCGAGCATAAAAATAAAACATCTACCTTCCTTCCCCCTGGAAACCCTAAAAACTGCCAACACTCTCACAGTTTTCTTAATTGGCTGATGTCATCTGGCACTGTAGGAGTTTGACTAAAAGGAACAAGTTATTTGTCCTGAAGAAATGAAGTTAAACTTGGATTGATTGGAGGGGAGAGGGAAGGAAAGGCAAAAAGAGAGAGATGGTGAAAAAGAGTGAAATTGAAATGTCTTTGTAATAACAGACAAATTAATAACAGAGACCAGTTCAGTTCAGTCGCTCAGTCCTGTCCGACTCTTTGTGACCCCATGGACTTCAGCACACCAAGCTTCCCTGTCCATTACCAACTTCCGAAGCTCACTCAAACTCGTGTCCATTGAGTCAGTGATGCCACTCAACTATCTCATCCTATTTTCCCCTTTCCTTCCTGCCTTCAATCTTTTCCAGCATCAGGGTCTTTTCAAATGGGTCAGTTTTTCACATCAGGTGGTCAAAGTACTGGAGTTTCAGCTTCAACATCAGTCCTTCCAGTGAATATTCAGAACTGATTTCCTTTAGAATGGACTGGTTGGATCTCTTTGCTGTAGACACGGGTATGGCATAAGCCCTCTTGGAGGAGGTTGCCATTACCCCACCACAGAGCCACCAGAACTTACACAGGACTTGGAAATAGACTATTGAAGGGCACAAACAAAACCTTGTGTGCACCAGGACCCAGGAGAAAGAAGCAGTGACCCCACAAGAGACTGACCCTGACTTGCCTGTGAGTGTCCAGGAGTCTCCTGCAGAGGTGTGGAGTCGGTGGTGGCCTGCTGCAGGGTTAGGGACACTGAGTGTAGCAATGAGGTAGCCATTATCTTCATTACCTCCACCACCATTTGGCCTCAGGTCAAATAACAGGGAGGGAACACAACCCTCCCATTAACAGAAAACTGGATAAAAGAGCATGGCCCCACTCATCAGAACAAGACCCAGTTTCCCCCTCAGTCAGTCTCTCCCATAAGGAAGCTTCCAAAAATTTCTTAACCTTATCCATCTGAGGGCAGACAGAATGAAAACCACAATCACAGAAAACTTACCAGTCTGATCACATGGACCACAGCTTTGTCTAACTCAGTGAAACTATGAGCCATGCCGTGTAGGGCCACCCAAAGGTCATGGTAGAGAGTTCTGACAAAATGTGGTCCCTGGAGAAGGGAATGGCAAACAGCTTCAGCATTCTTGCCGAGAACCCCATGAAGAGTATGAAAAACAGAGACCAAGGATTGTTCACTTCCATTCATATGGAGGGTATCAAAGGAACGCATTTTATACTCCCCTGTGAATGGATCTTTGGACTTTTGCTCCCTATATGGTTGCAGCTGGGCTATGGTATGCAGCCCAGGATGTGGATGGAGGGAAGGTGTGGCCATCATATTTGGCTCTCGAGAAAAGGTGATGACAAGAAGCCATGGTCAGCCGCTGACCTGGACCTAGTGGGTGGTGGGTCATGGCCTGAAGATCCCTACTCGGGGAGCTGGAGACTTAAATTCTAGTCTGTTGTAGCCCAAAGCCCTAATTTGAGGAGGTTCTCCTGCTCTTCATCTTCTGATGACTCACGAAAGGCTGAATGCACGCCAGGCACGTGCTGCCCTCAGAACAGGACGGGGTGGATGGCACATTGCCCAACTCAGGTTTCCATCTGAAAGACAGGCGCTCACGCTGAAAATGAGAGCTGCTAGTCTGAGACTCGAGAGTAAAGATGCAGCGGGCTGAGATGAGCAGGGCCTTAGTGAGTGCCAGCTCTGAGCTGGACACCTTATGCTCATCACTCAGTTTCATTCTCAAAATAGTTGCTGTTTAGTCGCTCAGTCATGTGCGACTCTTTTGTGACCCGATGTACTGTAGCCCACCAGGCTCCCCTGTCCATGGAATTTTCCAGGCAAGAATACTGGAGTGGGTTGTCATTTCCTTCTTCAGGGGATATTTCCAACCCAGGGATCGAACCTATGTTTCCCACATTTAGTAAATGGTATAGCGGGCTCTTTACCACTGAGCCACCTGGGAAGACTATTCTCAAAATCACCCGGAGTAAATGCTAATTTTTATGTAAATGTAACCTGAGGCCCCAAAATATTAGATGACTTATCAAGTGGAAAGAGATGACATGTGTCAGTGCTGAGATTCAAACCTAGAACTGAGTCCAAGACATCTGTTCTTTGAAGCCATAAACCTTGCCTCAAAATGGAAGATAGAGTTTTCTCCACCCTAAACTGTAGACATGAAAACCATACATATCAAGGATCAGTCAGCTTCTTCTGTCTTCTTCTATCAGAAAAAGAAGGGAGTATTTTCGGTCACACTGACTCAGATAGAGACAGAAGGCCCTGAGATTAATTGAGTTCCCACCCTGCCAGCTGCTCATCCAACATCCAAGCTCTGGACAAGTCTCTCCCCCTTAGGGCTTGGTCTCCTTCTCTGTTCAGTGAAGCACGTGACATAGAGCTCCTGGAAAACCTTGGTCCTCAGAATGGCAGCTACCTGGGACTTGCAGCATCAGAATCACATGAGATCTTCTGAGAACCGCAGAATCCCAGGTCCCAGCTGAGACCTGCCAGAGCTGAACATGCTCCTTAACAACATCCTGTTCAACAGCGTTCATGTTCATGTTAAATTTGAAAAGCTGTACCCTGAAGGCCCTGCTACTCTTAATGCTCTGAGGCTTGCTTTTCTGTGAAGGGTGCCAACAAAGGCTAATGTAAGAAGGAGAACGGGCAAGAGAAGGAGATGACAAGAGATGGAAGAGGGGAGAAGCTGAGAGGCCACAAAGAGAGGCAAATGAGGGAGCGAGGGACGGAAATCTGAGATGTTGTGGAAGCAGAGATAGAATACAAAAGATGGGGGAGCGGCAGAGAGATGAGTGAGAGATGTGTAAACATCAAAGGTTAAACAGAAAGGGAAGGAGAGAAGAGAAAGAATAGTAAAGAGGAGAGAGTCACTTATTTAGGGCCCAGGCACCAACTAGCTGATGTCAGGAGGGAAACTCCGGAATTCTGAGTGGCCAAGAGATGCTGATGGAGAGGGAAATGCTAGTCAATGTCCCAGGCTGGTGGTCAGGCACAGGTGGCCGCCCCAACCTGTCCTCCAGTGTCCAGCATGCTGGCTTTTATGATCCTAACACGTTTGTGTGACAGATTAATCCCTCAAATCAGTCCTATTGTTAATGAGAAAAATTATCATTAACTATTCCTTCCACGCAGATGCACCCTTTGCTTGGATGTGCCCAGTATAAATTAGCCATTTTCATTATTCATTGTTCCTGGATGACTCATGCTTCAGGAACTCGACTTCAGCCAGAGTCTGGAGAGTTCGATTTCTGTGGTCATCTGCTCTCTCTCATTCCAACAGGAGTTAACCCTTCAGAAAGTGTGGAAGCAGCTGTAGCAGAGATCAGTGATGGCTGCAGAAATCATGCTGGAGATCAGCTCCCCAGATTCTTAGTCCAACTGCTGGAAACAGCATGGAGAGGACAGGAAGCTGAGATAAGAAATGACTCTATTCCCTTCTGGTTTTAGGGGCAGGTGTGCAGGTGAGGGAACAGCCAACATAAAACCTCTGGAAATAAGCTGGTCAAGGGTTAGTAGACATCTTGCTGATTCATTTTGAACCAGCTCATTTCATTTTCTTTTCGTTGTTGTTATTACAGCAATAATATCTTTATTTGCTTCATCATGATATTTTCTATTGCTCCAGCTTCAAACTCTGGAAGGACATCAGGACAAAGGGAAGGACAGGTCAGTGTTTCTCTTTGCTGCTTTTATTCATGAACTTGGGTAGATCTCTGATACTCTGTTGACTCAGGTGTCAAGTGGGAAAAATGATGCTCAGCAATGATCTGGTCACAAGGATAAAGAATAATTTGAATTTTAACTGTATTTTTTTTTAATTGCCAAACTGAGTTTTAAAATTGAGCAAACAATTATCAGAGTGTTCAAATGTCCTCAAGAAACTGTTGCTAAAAATGCTAGAAGTGGTTTTGTCATATAGAAGGATGTAAGGATACCTTTATATAAATACACAAGGATATGAATAATTTAGAGAAATGGCTTCCCAGGTGGCTCAGTGGTAAAAAATTAAAATCTGCCTGCCAGTGCAGGAGATGTGGGTTCAGTCCCTGGATTGAGAAGATCTCCTGGAGAAGACAGTGGCAATGCATTCCAGTATCCTTGCTTGGGAAATCCCATGGACAGAGGAGCCTGGCGGGCTGCAGTCCATTGGGTCACAAAGAGACACAACTTCACGACTAAACTTAGAGAAAAGCTTAAAATATGTATAGTCACGTTTATTTTTAGAAGCAGTGAATAATCCAGAAAAGCTGACACTCAGAAACATGCTCTCTGTAGTTTTTTTCTTTTGCGTGGGGCCTGATGATGCTGTAAGGGCCTTGGGAGCTTTCTTGCACAAGTGAAGGTGCAAGGAGAAGCTCCGGTGCTGCCTAGAAGAGGGCTCCACCAGCCCGTCCATGCTGACACCTGATCCTGGGCTTCCAGCCTCCAGAACCAGGATAAATAAATACCTGTTGTGTATAAGCCAGTTTATCTGCAGCTCCGGGGGACTAAGGCGCACATGGACGCTCCCCTCCCTTCCGTGCTGCTGTCCAGTCGCTCCAGTTGTGTCTGACTCTTTGCGACCCCATGGACTGCAGCACACCAGGTTCCCCTGTCCTTCACTATCTCCTGGAGTTTTCTCAAACTCGTGTCCATTGAGTTAGTGATGCTATCTAAACATCTCATCCTCTGCCACCCTCTTCTCCTCCTGCCCTCCATCTTTCCCAGCATCAGACTCTTTTCCAATGAGTCAGCTCTTCGCATCAGGTGGCCAGAGTATCGGAGCTTCGGTTTAGCATCAGCCTTTCCCCTCCGTGTTCCACCTTCCTAATCTCTGCAATTCTACTTCCCGCCTCCTAGTGCTTTCATTATTTACTGGTTGGCAAACTTCCATTCACCCATCAAGACCCAGCTTAAACATCACCTTCTCTGATAGTGGTCAGCTCCTTTTCATACCCTATGAGCAGGGCTCCCCTGGGGCTAGGGACTGGGTTAGCAGTTGAAGAAAGGGAAAGGCCCTTCAGGCAGGGCTCTGAGGGCTCCAGACCACTCTGAGCACCTCCATGCACTCAAGGAAATCCAGGGTCAACACCAGGATTCTCTCTGTTAGCCCAGATCTCTTTGAAGAGAAGGTGTACCTCCTATTTATTTCCTCCAGGTTCAGAGTATTGCCTGGCACATGGTCTGTACTTATTATATTTGTGGAAATGAATATTGTATTAATGATCTTTAAATCAGTGTGCAACTTCAAATCAAATTGGCTTTGCTTGTGTTTGTTTTTTTATCTGGTTTTGTTGGTACCAGGGTGGCTAAGCTGGATGTCAGCTACAGATATCACTGTGAGGGGGGAAAAGGACCTTCACATCCCTGCCAACATCATGAAGTCAAATACTGTTTGTTGCATACAGAAAAATGTACAATGAACAGGAACAAATTGGTCAGCTGCCTATATCTTTCAAGATAATATAAATGAGTTGGGTTGTGGGAGGATCAGGCAAAGGAGGTTCTACCTCCTATCCCTTGGATATCCTTGTTCATTGTGTTCCAAAAGCCAAATGCTAGGCACAACACTTTGGCCATAAATTGAGCCCTCTCCCCTAAAAGCTGTGATTCCAGTGGTGTCTGGTGTGTGTTCCGTGGTGTGAGATCCCAGAGAGATCACATTTTCACACTTGCCCATCTGCCACCGCCTGCCTCTCAAAGAACCAACTCAGTCATACTCTTTAAAGAGCCCCGGCTACCTCAGGAATGTATTCTGAAAATGAAAGAGAATCAAAAGATGAATGTGCCCCCTCTACAGCCCCTTCCAGACAGGGTTGGAGGCAGAGGCAAGGCCCCGAGCTTTGGACCCTGGCCACCCTTCAGTTGCCTCCCAGCCAAGCTCCCTGCATGGGGATAATTCAGAAAGAAGTCCTCGCTCCTGCACAACCATTTGTAGCAGGAGCTACTCAGATACTCTGAGAAACCAACCTGAGCAACTTGGGGGCCTCACATGGGCTGTCATCTTGTAAATTTGTTTCCATTTGGTTTCAGTGATTTTGCCTTTGACTTTGTGATGTATTCATCGCTGCCTCTGTTTCGCTTTGTTCTCTGCAATAGACTAGGGGTTGAGAGATGCCCCAGGAGAGAAACCCGGTTCCCAAGGAAGCGAAAGGGGGCACATAGCTCGCAGGAGACGATGGACAGAGAAATGCAAGGGCTCCAAGGATCGGACATAGATTGTCTGGCAACATTTGAACGGGAAACACAGTTACTTCTGGTTTCCAAACATCCAGTCAGAACTTGAAGCAAGTCTCTTCTTTACCTTCTGCTGAAATTAGCTTTTATCCTCAATCAAAATCCAGAGCCTGGTTTGTTTTGATTGTTTTCTTTGCTTTCATCTCTCCCCCCCTCCCTTTTTTTAGTTCACTTTGTGCTAAAACAGAGAAAACTCGAGTGCTCACTAAACAGCCCAGGCTCTGGGACTCTCGACCACGTCTGTGCTATCGTCAACAGTTTGCTTGACACAAGATATTAGCACATGTGCTTAAGACGCAGCGGTGGATTCCAACCCTCGCCGGACCTTCTGCAGAGAAGCTGTAAGGCCTGGGGCAAGTCGAGTGCCCTTTTACAACTTCGTTTTATTTGTTCATTAGGAAAATGCAGGTAATAAAACTGACTTCCTAGGATTGTTGAAAGGATTAATGAGTAATCAGTAGAGTCGTTTAGCACAGTTCCTCTCACAGGGTAACCCCGGAGAAAGTGGATCTTGTTTTATCTGTATTCTCTCTATTTAAACACAAATAAAAAGGCACCATGGCTATAACTGCAACAATCTAGCTAGTGAAATATCATGGGAGGAAAGTGGTCAACGTCACAGCCTTCTTACCCATCACAGTCCTATCTTCTGAGCAGGGAAAGAACCAGCAGAAAATTGGCCATGCTCTTTCAGACACTTGGACGCCTGTTAGGAATATGCACTCCTTCAGGCCAGGCGTGGTCACTGCCTGTGTGATCTCAGACCACCCCTCTCCAGCCATGCCATGCTGTTTTCCTGACTTGACTGCCTCTGGCTTCCTGGACAATTTGTCTACAGGGAGACCAGAGGGTGAAAAGAGGGGAGAAACCAGAGTTGACTTCTCTGAGCATCTCAGCAGTTGTGTATTTGTTGGTTCTGGTTCCGGTAGATGACCTTTTCCTCCATGGTCTCCTCTCCCCTGGGCAGTCCCTGCTGTGCATACCCCCTTGATTTAGAAGACATTTCTCCACTCTCCATCTCATGGGTTGCTAATTCCCATAGCAAACATTATGCTTCTAAGATATCTAGATTGAGTTGTTTTTTTCTTGCTAGACTTTGATTTCAACTGGAAAGATGCCTTTGCAGTTGAACTTGACACTGTCATGAATCACGGAAACTCTGCAGATGACCCCTTTGGTCTATGTCTCCCCTAAGCCACGTGAGCAGTTCTTAGTCCACATGATTGTTTCTTTGCATTTTCAGCTTGGTCTGCTCATTTTCTTGGTAGTTACTGCCTGTTAAGAAGTCTTCTTAAAAATCTACCAAAGGTAGTACATGCCCAGTTCATCAGTTCTGGAGAATCAGTTCTGGATCTTTTTCTGGATCCACAGTGACTGAATATACTGCTCTATCCATGGGTTCTGTACCTCCAGCAGAGCCTGTTGCCTCTCTATACCCTCTGTGATATCTTCTTCCTTGTGTGCTAATGTTGGAATACCAGCATTCAGCAGCGGTGCTCTCATAGATTAGTGAGGCTGAGTGTTTAACTACAGGGCACGAAGTGGGAGATAACACACTAGACAGACTAGAATGTTGATCCAACTCTTATTGGTGTCTTGCTTTGAGATCTTGCAAGCCATTCTCCAATTCAGAAAGAGAAGATTGTTGGAGCAAGAAAAAAATGAAGTAACAGGATACCCAAGAAGTGTCACATTATGGGGTGTTTATAAAAGTAGAGCCTGTCCCAGGGCGGTCTACCTTTGATCCCCAGCATCTTCTTGGTGGACCAACTTCTTGCTGGTGTCCAGTTTCAACTGACAAGCAAGAATATTGCTTGGTTCTTAGAAAATATTCACCCAGTCTTTGAAAAATGTGTGTAAAACAAATCAAGGGAAACTAACTCTGAAACCTCATTGCACCTCACTGCTTTTTCTCTGAGGAAATGAGACAAACTCAGTTTGCAGGGCTCTTATTTTAAACAATGTTTAGGGCAGATGGTGTCCCACTGAAAGGTGAGCAGAGCAGTTACACATACTGGCTTTAACTCACTTGAAACTCCAGCACTGTGGCTCTGGGCAAATCAATTAACCTCCGTAAAGTGTAGTTTCCTACAATGTAAAGTGTAATTTGTGAGACCTAATCAGATTGCTGAGGATGTTTAATGAAAACAATAAAATACTTACTCTAATAGATATGTCTGAGCCACTATGGCTCAGACGGTAAGGAATCAGCCTGCCATGCAGAAGACCTAGGTTCAGTCCCTGGGTCAGGAAGATCACCTGGAGAAGGGAATGGCTACCCACTCCAATATTCTTGCCTGGAGAATCCCAAAGGCAGAGGAGCCTGAAAAGCTATAGTCCTAGGGTTGCAAAGAGCTGGTTGCGACTACGTAACTAACACACATAATAAATAAAGTAAATGTGAAATGAGCAGTTTCTCTGTTTATTATTTTCTAGAATAGATATTACTAATAAGCAAATAGTCACAGATATCATTTTTATCAAAATATACACATGCAAAAAATCTAATAGCTAGATTTCTCAATTCTCTCCTTCCTACAAGAAGTCTCCTACAGCAAAGAGATCAAACCAGTCAATCCTAAGGGAAATCAACCCTGAATACTCATTGGAAGGACTGATGCTGAAGCTGAAGCTCCAATACTTTGGCCACCTGATGTGAAGAGATGACTTATTGGAAAAGAGCCTGATGCTGGGAAAGATTGAAGGCAGGAGGAGAAGGGGACGGCAGAGGATGAGATGGTTGGATCCATCACCAATTCAATGGACGGGAACTTGGGTGAAATATGAGAGATGGTGAGTAACAGGGAGGCCTGGTGTGCTGCAGTCCATAGGGTTGCAAAGAGATGGGCAGGATAGCAACTGAACAACACCAACAAAAATAGGAAGCTTCTTTGCAGTCGAGAGGAAGCCTGAGTGGGTCTGTATCTTAAGAACTGAGAGATCTAAAAGAAAATGGAAGGTGGAAAGAGAGCCACAGGAGCAAAGGATGGAAAACAAGATGTTTCAGTGTGTTTATTACAAGGAGATGTGCTTAAGAAGAGTGACACCACAGGCCAGGGAAGAGCATCCAGGAGCATTCTGGGAACTGTCTGTGCCATCCTCATACCCCTTTCAATAGACCGCAGAAAAATGCAGTAGAGAATTGGAATGTTTTTAATCACTCTTGTTCTATAAACTTGGACATAATAAAACCGCATGACCAAACTATGTGTGCCCAGTGCAAACAGGGTTGTAGCTATAAGCCATCACTTTCAGGAACAGAGGATTTCTAGTAAAATCAGCACCAACAGCTTTGTACCTTGGGATGGAGAACTCCTTATTTCAAAGACCAGAAGTTTTTCACTCATCTTTAGTACAATTGATATAAAGAGAAATCTTTCCCAGCCTACAAATTAATAGAGAATTATTCATTCAGTTTAAAAGAGCAAAAAGCAAAAGAACAATGACAACAATAACAAAAGCAAGCTCTTCTAACTCAAGCCACCTCCAAATGTAGTTCTTCACTGACTGGTTCTCACCCGGCTGGACTGGCGGCTCAGGTGGTAAAGAATCTGGCTGCAATGCAGGAAACCCAGGTTCAATCCCTGGGTTGGGAAGATCCCCTAGAGGAGGGAATGGCTACCCATTTCTCTTACACGGAGAATTCCATGGACAGAGGAAACTGGCAGGCTACAGTCCATGAAGTTGCAAATAGTTGGACACAACTGAGTACTAACACTTTCACCTGGCTGGGCAACAATCAGCTAGTTTACTTCAGGGATGGGCTGGCAAAGTAGAATTTTAAGGACATGCATCTTAGTAAACAACATCTGGGCAAAGCAAAGAAGAAACTGGAATGTAGTCGAGCATCACCCGTGCAGTGACAGATTGCATCTTTAATAAGCAGGCACTTAATTAGAAAAGTAATTTGTAAGAGACATTAACGGAATGTGAGTATTCAACTTTGACCAACACACTTGCATTGGAGTCTAGGCTCTGTCACATATTAAGGCTTATGTTTCAAACCTGAGGATGATGACCCCCATCCGTGAGCTCTCAGTGTGGATTCATAACTGTACTGGTTGCAAGAATAATACTGACTACTTGCAAGTACTTTAGAGAGAGAGTTTACATCTGCTTGCTTCCATTCCCCCAGCAGAAAGCTAATCAAGAGATGAAGACAGAGCCTGGGGACTGAGGGATGGGAGGGGGCCCCTCATCCACAGTCATGGTATATGCAGTTACGAGACACACTGAAGCCTGCTCAGAGGATTTCCTCATTGCCAAGAGTGGATGCCTAAGGTCGGTTGTCAGTCAAGGGACAAGGTGAATTACAGACATCAAGGAGGTGGAACAAAAGCCCAGGCTGAGATAAGACAGCAAGAAATAACAAGAAATTGCAGCTCAGGACAGAAAACTCCATCCAAACAATTGTTTTCAACTCCAGTTGGACAGAAGAGTATAACTTTTTAATAACAATTTTTTAAATATTTATTTATTTATTTGGCTGAGCCATCTTACTTGCAGCACATGGGAACTTCATTCCGGCATGTGGGATCTTTAGCTTGAGGCTTGTGAACTCTTAGTTACAGTATGTGGGATCTAGTGCCCCATTGTGATATTTAGTCACTGATTCCAACTCTTTGCGACCCCATGGAGTGCAGCACACCGGGCTTCCCTGCCTTTCACTATCACCCAGAGTTTACTCAAACTCATGTCCATTGAGTTGGTGATGCTATCCAACCATCTCATCCTCTGTCACTCCCTTCTCCTGCCCTCAGTCTTTCCCAGTATCAGGGTCTCTTCCAATGGTCAGTTCCCTGAGCAGGGATCAAACCCAGCGACTCTGTGCTGGGAACATGGAGACTTAACCACTAGACCACTGGGGAAGTCCCAGTAGGGTATACATTTTAAAAACACTGATAACAGTAGCCCAGTCTTGATCCAATGAGATGAGAAATTTGGTCACTGAGACCAGACCTTGTATGTCTTTTGATTTGTCTGCTTTAAGTTCCTCAAGTTGAAATCCACCTTAATGTGAGTATCTGAGGGTAGCATGTTGTAAACATGAGAAAACAGCTGTGGAATTAGCCAAGTTGAGTTTGCTGTCCCACATTTGTAAAACATTTTTTGTTCATTTTTGGTTATCATAAGAACAGGAAGGCTTTCATCAAGTAGATCTGAGCCTTGTTTTTCCCATCTGTAATACTGAAATAATAATATTGCCTGCTTAAGGTTTTTGCTAAGATTAACTTGTTATTATCTGCAAAATTTTGATACCCACTATGTCACTCAATCTGTCTTCTAGTATAAAATTATTGTGTTAATTTCATAAATACTTATTAACACTAAATATGTGACCCCATATTCCCAAATGAAGAAATCAGAGATGGTATTTATTCTCCAGAACAGGAGCTCTCGAAGTTAACATCCATCAGAATTGCCTTAAAAAAAGATGGCTGGTCCCCTACCCTAGTGTTTCCTCCCATAGGTCAGGGTTGTGACCTGATTATTAATTTTTCTAAGACATTTCCTGGTGATTCTGGTGCCACTGGTGGTATGTGCGTATGTGCTAAGTCACTTCAGTCATGTCTGACTCTTTGCGACCCTCTGGACTGTAGCCCACCAAACTCCTCTGTCTGTAGGATTCTCCAGGCAAGAATACTGGGGTGGGCTGCCATGCTCTCCTCTAGGGATACTTCCTGACCCAAGAATCGAACCTGCCTCTCCTGTGACCCCTGAATTGCAAATGGATTCTTTACCTCTGAGCCACCAGGGAAACCTCAATACACCTGGTGGTAGGGGACCTCAATTTGAAAACCATTGTCCTAGAAAGTGAAAGACTATTAGGAAGAACAGGTAGTTAATGAGTAAATGTTATGAACAAGGAGTGTCTAGGTGGGAGATGGGAGCTTTAAGAGAAAAGAGGAGGTGATCTTGAACCTCTTTCAGAGAACGGGGATTTCAGGGAAGGCTTCCTGGGAAGAAGTAAAGATGAGAAAGACATTAACGAACAGGAGAGGTGGAAGAGTCTCCCTGTGGAGGAAATAAGAAGGGGAAGATTGTGCTTGGGGTGCATGGGGACCCAGAGAAGGTGAGTGAGGTTGAGGCATGGAGAATGGTGGAGTGGAGAGAGGGTGCTGAAGACCCACAGGCAAGGGGCAAAGCCGGGGAGGGAGCTTGATGCTGTGCTCTTGTTCAATAACTAAGTCCTGTCCAACTCTTTGCAACCTCATGAACTGCAGCTCACCAGGGTCCCTTGTCCATCATCATCTCCTGGAGTTTGCCCAAACTCATATTCATTGAGTCAGTGATGCCATCCAATCATCTCATCCTCTGCCACCCTCTTCTCCTGCCTTCAATCTTTCCCAGAAAATAGGGTCTTTTCCGACGAGTTGGCTGTTCACATCAGATGATCAAAGTACTAGAGCTTCAACTTCAGCATGCAAAGGGTGACTGGGGGTAGTTGAAGAGTGCCAAAGAGGTGCACTGATAGTCAGTATTCTCTTATGAAAAGATCTCTATGACAGCCTCCACCCTAGCTGTTCTCTTCATGGGGAGCATACTGGGATGGACATGGAGACTGAGGGGTCCCCAGTCTGAGAGTGCTTGGGCTGGAACTTAGAGAATTTCTTGTCTTGAGTGAAAGATAAAGACTCTGGTCCACCAGACAAGGAAGCTTGGATAGCCAAAGGGGAGCCCCTTCTAAGTCCTGGGACCTCAACATCTTCCAGGGTAAGTTCTGAGAGGTTTGAAAGAAAAGCCAGTGAGGAAACCTTGAGAAAGCACAAATTCTAGTACCACCAGAAAGGTGGTTGTATGTGTTTCCTATGAATGCTCTGACAAATCCCCACAGACTTAGTGGCTTACAACAATAGGAAAAAAAATTTTATTCAGTTCTGGAGGTCTTTTGGATGCTCTAGGAAAAAAAATCCATTCCCTTGTCCTTTTCAACTTTCAGAGGCTGCCCACACTCCATGGTTTATAGTCTCCTTCTGGAAATGGCACCCCTCTGACCTCTGACCCCTGTTTCTAATGTCATATCACCTTTTTCTTTGTAAGTACCATTGCAACTACATTCGAATTGCTGGATAACGCAGAATAATCTCCCCATCTGAAATCCTTCATTTAATCACATCTGCAATGTCCTTCTTGTGCAAGGTAACATATTTATTTACAAGTTTTAGGAATTAGATGATGGAGATATTTGGGGGCCTTTATTATCCCTATCATGATGGCAAAATAGTAAATGGGTGATTATTTGAGGAGACAGTCTACAATGCAATGGAAGACATAAACAGTCAGAATGCCAAAGATTAAGAAAGAAAAATATAAAGTGAAATTGAAATCCCTTTCATGAGCCAGTTTTGTGTTTTTCTTTTTAAAATAACTCAGTAGGACAGACATAAGTCAAAATCTTCTGTGTAACGATTGATGGAATGATTTTATTTTCTCTTAAGTTATTTATTCAAGGTAGTTTGAAGACTTTAAAACCTATCTTCCTTTTCTTCCATTTCCTCTTTCCTTCCCTCTTTCCTTCCTTCATTCCTTCTGTCTTTTTCTGATGCTCTTTCAGTGGACTCTGATTTCAAAACCTTAGAAATAATACAGCAGTAGCTATGTGACAGGACCTGAGATAACAAACTCATTTTCCAATAATACAAATGTTTTTAAAACTCCCTGAATCATCCCAACTTATTCTTGTGTGTATTTTTGTCTTTTCATCTCTTCTTTGCACTTTTCTCTTATTTTTGAAGTTCACGTTCATGTAAATAGTTTGAAAAGATTTATTTTTCCTTTGGAAATTATCTCCCACACTCACTAAATAATGTGATTTTTAAAATATGTGTGTTTAAAGTTTAAAAACAATGGTCTTTATGGAGTATGTTGATGAAACCCCATGGTTTCATGTGAAGTGCTTTTCCACTTCTAAAATGATTTTGCTAAAAAAATAGGACAGTACTTTTTTCTTTGTAGTCTAGAAGTACTTTCTGATATATGATAGGAGTATGGCAATGAAATTAATTAGATTATTTAAAAATTTTTTAATCTGTAAATTTTGAGGTAACTATGTACAGACTTGCCTATGTACAATATTATTCCCTTTTATTAAGACTCTTCTGAGGCCAAAATAGTATTATATCCATTTTGCACAGCTGAGGACTTTCAGTTCTTTGCAAGCTAATAGAAAAGACTATCTACCTATTGGAAACAGAATTACCTGGACAAACATAAAATTACTCATTAAGATGCACCCACAGAGCAAGTGAATTCCACACTTTAGCCATGTTATAGGTAAAGAATTAAGGACATAAAGATATTTGTTTCACACACAAGATCTGAAGCAGTGTACTAATTCTAGAATCTCACCAGAAAATAGATAGAAAATCTTCATAGATGTAATCTAGAAAGAAAATATATGAAGTGAAAAACAAAAGGTGAAATTCAGCAAAGACAAAAAGTAACAGAGGACAAGGAAAATGTAATAAATAATAATTATTGACAGTGAGAATAAGATCCTGTAGTGGAAGCTCTCATAGCTACAAATTTAAGACTGACAAAAAGAAAGGAGAGAACAACCACGTCTCAATACAAGACTTTCTATTCATTTAAAATAAATTAAATTTTTACTTACAATTTTTACCTGAAAATGGTTCATTTGCCAACACTTTGGGTCAAGTTTTTTTAATCTATTTGTGCCTTTGCTGGATACTTTTCTGTATGTCATTTCTGACAAATCATCTGCTTTACATCACTAGCATTTTTTTTAAATTTCTTTTAATTAGAAAGAGAAATAATTTGACAAGAAATCGGAGTGTCAGATCTTTCTAGTATTTTTAAATATTCTCATTCTTTTACATTTATCTTACCTACATGTAATTAGACAGCATTTTTACGTTACTCATCTTTCTTGAATCATTCAAATCACTCAGGGTGGTTTTCATGGTAACAACTCTTTCCTTTTGTATTAGGTTCTGATGATTTATGTAATATTTAATTAAACCACATAATTTACACCTGGTATAATCAGCTTTGAGGGGAAACATAAGTGGCCCTTTCTATGAGAGCAGAGGCCTGCAAGACAGTAGCTTTGCCCCGTGGTGGTGGGCTCTGGTCTGCATTTTACAGAGAAAATGCAGAGAATTGATGAAGTCAGTTAATTACAGTTCAGCTGAGGCAGTCTCTGCTGTCCCTATGTAGCAACTCAAATTAAATGATGATTTTATGTGTTTAATAATAGACTGAAGCTAAATTTCTGGAAAATGATAACATAGAAAGAGTGAGAAGTAAATGAAAGAAAAAGGAGGTGAAGGTCTGTCTTCCTCAGGTACACGGAGGCATAAAGATAAATGTCAGCTTTTGTTTTTTAACTTTTGGTGCATAGTTGAGTAACAACTTGTTAGTTTCAAGTATAAAGCAAAGTGAATCAGTTATACATAGATTTAAATCCATTCTTCTTTTAGATTATTTTTTCATGTAGGCCATTATAAATGCAGCCTTTCTCAGAAACAAAAGTTAAATGTGGGTGTTAAGATACAAAAATAGTCATAACATTTATTAAATAAATCTATAGCTTCTATACCAAAAGAGGGTAAAAGAGTCTTTCTAATACAAGACTGAAAAAAAAAACACCTGACAGAATAATAATAATAAGCAAAATAATATGATTTCCTTGTGCCCAAACATATATTTA
>SJYC01045995.1:0-42225 GCA_006408675.1 Madoqua kirkii
TTGTAAAGTAATTAGCCTCCAATTAAAATAAATAAATTTATATTTAAAAAAGAGATTAGAAAAAAGTATAAAAAAGCATAATTTGATAAGTTTTGAGAAAATGCATACAGTTGGGATACCATCACCCAAACTATGATACTGAATATGGAAGATTCAGTATTTAAAGGATGTTACTTATCTCTCATTCAAGCTATAAATACATAGTTTAATGCAATTTAATAAAAATCCAGTAGCATTCTTTAGGATATATGACTAATTGATTTTAATATTTCTCATGAAAAATAAAAGTACAAAATAAACAATAGAAATTCAAAAAAATTTTAAAAATATATGGTTGAATTTTCTCTATCAGATACCAATATATATTAGATGCTATGGAACTTGAAACGGCAGTGCATTGTCCAACAAATGATAAACAGGTGATTGAACTATCAGGATGAGTACAGAAGCAGACCACTACGTACGATTAGAACTGAGCATGGATGGAAGAGAGGTGATCGCCAGTGGATGAGGATGAAACACTGCCAGACGTATCTCATTTTCTTCCTGGGCCTGCGGGAAACTGACATTTTCCATCTTCCCTTGCATCTAGGAATGAGTCAGTGGATGAAGATGGAAGTAACATAAGGCATTTCCAGAAATGCCCATAGAATGTTCCAATGATGATTCACATTTTCTTCACTCTGTATGATTGGAAGTGAAGGACACCGAGATGGTAGAAGTTCAAGAGGGAAGGAACTGGATCTATGAACTTTCCATGAGAAAGAGGTCTTGGGGGGAGCACATTTATCTACTCTGAAGTTTGTAAGTCAAAGGGAAACAAGAATTATTTCAATAAAGTTTAATCCCTAATTATACAATAGGAGAAGCAACAATCATTATGTGATTGGAGGAAATGGCTATCCATTATAAATAAAAAATAAAATCTCCAATATAAATAGCACTCTGCTTTGAAATAGACAGAAAAAGTTTTAGTGAAGGACACCGAGATGGTAGAAGTTCAAGAGGGAAGGAACTGGATCTATGAACTTTCCATGAGAAAGAGGTCTTGGGGGGAGCACATTTATCTACTCTGAAGTTTGTAAGTCAAAGGGAAACAAGAATTATTTCAATAAAGTTTAATCCCTAATTATACAATAGGAGAAGCAACAATCATTATGTGATTGGAGGAAATGGCTATCCATTATAAATAAAAAATAAAATCTCCAATATAAATAGCACTCTGCTTTGAAATAGACAGAAAAAGTTTTCAAGGAGGAATGCTGCTAAATCGCTTCAGTCATGTCTGACTCTGTGCGACCCCATAGTCGGCAGCCCACCAGGCTCTGCCATCCCTGGGATTCTTCAGGCAAGAACACTGGAGTGGGTTGCCATTTCCTTCTCCATCAAGGAGGAATAAATACCCACTAATTTAAAAATACTCTTAAAATTGCTATAGGAGAATACCCTGTGATGTTGGAATAAAGAGGGCTTCCTTAAACAAAATACACAATGGAACAAAACAAGAATCTAAAAATTCTTTTTTAAAATCTTAAAATTTTTAAAAAAATTTAAAAAATGACACTTAAAAATATCAAAATCCTAAAAAAAGAAGAAGTAATCTCAGACCAAAAAACTCAATAAACATAGCACAAAACTTAACATGAGGTACTAGGAGAGATGACCTTCACCTTCACTATATAAAACAGTATCATTATTTACATTATACAAAGAATTTCCAAAAATTTATGTTGAAAATTCAAACCATAAAAAAGAAAATAAATGGAAACAATGGGTAGAAGAGCAAATGCAAATTGTCCCTACTTTGCGGAAAAGATGCTCAGCTTCTCTAGTCAGGAATGCAAGTTAGACAGGAAGGAGATAGCATTTATCGTGTGGTAAACAGTCCAGTCCAGTCCAGTTCAGTTTCTCAGTCGTGTTCGATTCTTTGCAACCCCATGGACTACAGCACGCCAGGCTTCCCTGTCCATCACCAACTCCCAGAGTTTACTCCAACTATTGTCCACTGAGTCAGTGATGCCATCCAGCCATCCCATCCTCTGTCGTCCCCTTCTCCTCCTGCCCCCAATCCCTCCCAGCATCAGAGTCTTTTCCAATGAGTCAACTCTTCTCATGAGGTGGCCAAAGTACTGGAGCTTCAGCTTCAGCATCATTCCTTCCATTGAACATTCACGACTGATTTCCTTTAGGATGGACTGGTTGGATCTCCTTGCAGTCCAAGGGACTCTCAAGAGTCGTCTCCAACACCACAGTTCAAAAGCATCAATTCTTCAGCGCTCAGCTCTCTTTATAGTCCAACTCTCACATCCATACATGACCACTAGAAAAACCATAGCCTTGACTAGACAAACCTTTGTTGGCAAAGTAATGTCTCTGCTTTTGAATATGCTATCTAGGTTGGTCATAACTTTCCTTCCAAGGAGTAAGTGTCTTTTTATTTCAAGGCTGTAGTCACCATCTGCAGTGATTTTGGAGCCCCCCAAAATAAAGTCTGACACTGTTTCCACTGTTTCCCCATCTATTTCCCGTGAAATGATGGGACCAGATGCCATGATCTTTGTTTTCTGAATGTTGGACTTTAAGCCAACTTTTTCACTCTCCTCTTTCACTTTCATCAAGAGGCTCTTTAGTTCCTCTTCACTTTCTGCCATAAGGGTGGTGTCATCTGCATATCTGAGGTTATTGATATTTCTCCCGGCAATCTTGATTCCAGCTTATGCTTCTTCCAGCCCAGTGTTTCTCATGATGTACTCTGTATATAAGTTAAATAAATACGGTGACAATATACAGCCTTGACGTACTCCTTTTCCTATTTGGAACCAGTCTGTTGTTCCATGTTAGATAGGCAAGATTAAATAGTTGGATAAGCCAAGTGTTGGAAAACTCATCCACTGCTGACAGGACTCAGAATGCTGGAGACCCCATGGACCACAATTAAGCATTGCCTGGGACAGCTGTGCATGCCCACCTACCAAGCGATAGCATTTGTAAGTGCATTCCTAGACCAGCATTTCCACACAGGCATGGTAGAACCAAGCAAGATAGCCAATGAATCACAATTTGCAAGAGAAAAGGTACTGGAGATTATCCTAAAGCCCATCAACAGGAGAATGGTTAAATAAAACATGGTATCTACATACAGTGGAATAGCTTTTAAAGAAAAAAACTGGATGATGTATTTTCTCAGTAATACATATCAAAGAATATAATAAGCTCTGTGTTGCACAACATTGCATCTAGCACTGTCTTATCATGTTCATTACTTTTTTCTTTGGAGTTCATGCAAATGTAAAAGTATAACACTGGGATTACAGAAGCACATACTATTGTTAGAGTTTTAACAGGTAACTGATGACACACTGAAATTGAATAATCTGGGATAATCTATCTTTCCATTTGTTTTTACTTTTTATGGGACAATTTGTAAAGATGCGGTCAGCTTTGGTGGAGTTATGAAGGCATGGTGCAGTAGTTGGATCTTCTAAGAGTAGGAACCTGGACCAGTCCCAGGCCTGAATGGATCCATGGCAGGAGGAGTTGCTGGAGAGGAGTTTGTATGGAGGGGGGCAGAGCCAACCCATAGCAACCCTGCACGGATGGAGCTAAGGATACCAAAACTCCGAGTTTAGTTATTTGTTCACTTGATAGAGTTCCTATCTACATGTCCTTTGTCTCTTTCCCTCTTTTCCTAAGTCTCTACAATATAAATGGTTCCTTACCCTGATTCATGATGAAAGTTTTATTTTAAAATCTGAAAAAATCAATACTTCCCTTCTGTTTCATTCTGATCCAGTATTCCTTTATGCATTGCAGTTGAAGGACTGGAAGACAGATCTGTGAGTTCTTATCATCTTGTGTCTGCTGCTCATTGGATGTGAGAGACAGCAAGTCATATTTGCTTTCTGGATCTCAGTTTTCCCACCTCTAGAATAGGGATGATAATAGTGACAGCAAAGGGTTCTTGGGAAGGTCATGTGAGACAAGATGATCTCCTTGCCTCCTAAAGTATTGCCTCTCAGACTTTAATGTGAACAGGAGACACCTGGGGATCTTATTAAAATTATTTCAGATTTGCTATATATGGGGTAGAGTCTGAGATTATACTGCCTTCGATGTCAGAGAAATGATCATACCTCTTGTGCCAAGACTCTGGACATAGACATGAAAGTGTTTCATCCCAAAACAAGTCTAGGAAATTCTAAGGGGAAAAAAGGTATGTTTACTGCTAGACTTTCCAATAGCTCAGATTTACTCACTGTCTTCAGGGACTCCTCAGGGAGATTAACAGTGTGCACAGTAGAATCTGAGAAAGGATGGTCAACAGAATAAATCAGAGAAAAATAGCTTGGGACTGGAATCTACAGACCACCCATGATTCAAAGCCTTCTTACCTGGCCAGACCCGGATAAGTCAAAGCAGCAACTAAAATATTCTACATGCAGTGAATAGATCTCAGCATTTAATAATCAAGCCCTTAATTAAAAATAAGGAATTCATAAGCATGATTAATATTAGGTGCCTAAGTAGGTTTGTTCAATGCTCTTGGCATTTAAATAGAGGATGAAGATTAAAATTCCATTCTTATCCCCCCAAAAAATATTTCTTTAAGAAATGAGTCTTGAGCAAATGCATTTTTTTTTCTTAATTTGAAGAGAAATATAATCCCTACACTGGATGATACTATAATGCTAAGCTACTGGCAAGCATATCCTTGGATAGAGCACTTTTAGGATTTACTTATCAGCCAACAAATATTTATTTTTACTTTGCCCACTTCATGCGAAGAGTTGACTCTTTGGAAAAGACTCTCATGCTGGGAGGGATTGGAGGCAGGAGGAGAAGGGGACGACAGAGGACGAGATGGCTGGATGGCATCACTGACTCGATGGACTTGAGTCTGAGTAAACTCCGGGAGTTGGTGATGGACAGGGTGGCCTGGCGTGCTGTGATTCATGGGGCCGCAAAGAGTCGGACACGACTGAGCAGCTAGACTGAACTGGAACACCAGTATAATACGAGTTGCACTCTGGAAAAGAACAGCCACGGAGCTTATCACCACCCTGAAGAATTTTACATTCTAGATGGCCAAACACTCACGTATAAGTAAGCAGGGAGTTCAATGAAAATATAAGACAGGGTGATCTACCAGAGCTATTGGGGGGCTGTTTGACTAGGAAGGCCTCCCATAGGAGGTATTCTTTAAGAGGAGACCTACAGAATGAGAATTGAGAACTTTACAGCATGGGAAAAGGGGCCAAGGCTAGAAACAGTTCAGTTGGCTAGAATATTTGGGAAAAAAGAGATAAGTAGCACGCCATGACCCTGGGAGAAGTACGTAAGTGGAGACCAGTTTCTATATCCTGTATTGTGTATCATAATGAGAGCTTTGAATTTTAATTTTACTTTAGTGGCAAGCTGTTGGAATGTTGTCTTTTATTTTATTTTATTTTATTTTATTTTTTTAAGGATGAACAGATTTAAAATTCATCCTGGGACTTCCCTGGTGGTCCAAAGTTTAAGAATCTGCCTTGCAATGCAGGGAATACCAGTTTGATTCCTGGTTAGGTTAACTAAGATCTCATAGGCCTTAGAGCAACTAAGCTTACACTCTGCAACTACTGAGCTCACCTGCTACAACTTATGAGTCCATGAGCCACAGCAAAAGATCCAACATGATCCAGTGATGATCTCAAGTGCTGCAGCTAAGACCTGAAGCAGTCAAATGAGTAAATAAGTAAATATTTAAAAAGAATACTTCACCCTGATTCTCTGATGGGCCAGTCAGGAAGCGATGAGTTGGTAGACTAGTGTGGTAAGTATTGCAAGAGGTGATGGTAGCCTGGACCACCAGCCAGTATCATGACATTGAAGTTTAGGGCTAGTAGAGGAATCAGGGATGTCAGTATGATTCTGAACCAAGATTTCTACTGCTGACTCTAACACTGAGGGTGAGGGAAGAGCAGGCAGGGGAAAGGATGTAGGAGGTGATCCAGGGAAGATTAGGAAGGAAAAAGGTTTCGGTTATAAGGGACTGATTTTGAACAACACATTTTTGAGGTCCTGTCATATACCCAAGCAGAGTCAAACGTCTAGAGCTCATTAAAGTCTGGGGGCCATTGGTTTATACATGCTATCTAAAGCCACGAAAAAGAATGAGAAAACCTGGAGAGAGATTAGAGAGAAAGAAAGATCAGGACCTAAGGTGGTGTGAGGCTTTACCACATCTGGAGATTGTTAAGGTGTGTCCCGTGTGCAGGAGGAGCACTGGGGAATGGTGGTGTCAGAAATTTAAGTGAGGATAGTTTCATGAAAGGGAGGCAGATCAAAGCATAGGGTATTAGCCAAGGGGCTGAAAAAGCAGCCAGCAGAAGTCCAGTCCTAGACCTCGCTGTGTGATGAGGAAGGTGGGACAGTCTCTGCCTCAAAGGACTAACTGTCTGGAGGGGACATTCGTGTTCACAGTGATGAGTTTAGCTCTTGGTAGCCTAGTGGTGATGCCATACCAGGGGCTGCCAGCCAGTCAACCACTCATGCTCTTCGGAGAAAGTAATAGACATTTACTTCCTTCCACTTTATGTCTTTGTTTTTCTTTTTTATCTCCAACTTCTCAGTTCCCCCTATTAGAGTTTCATCAGAGAAAACATTCAATGAACATGTACTGAATCATGAGTCAAATACATGGAAACTCTCACAAAACTTTGTTTTTAAGCACCATATGCATACTGTTATTTTTATTATTTTTGTTGTGCTAATTGGTAAGTTGACATCTTCATCAGGCCTAGCACAGTATCTGAGAAAATATGGTGATAGTATTTTCATAGCAAATGACAAGCACCACAAACCTCCTCCCGCCACTCCCCAGAATATAAAACAGAATTTGAGGCGAGAATGAAATGACACATTACCATCCCATTCATCATCTACTAATGCTCTTTCACTGGGGTTGATTCCGCCTCCAGTCTTCCCACCCAACCTTACGCTACAGAAAGGACAGAGAAGAAGAAACTGCGAGAAAGTCAAACATGGAATGTGTCAGAAGTGAGCCAGAGAACCCACAAGACTTTGAATCATACTGATGTCTGAGGAGTGAAAATAGAGAGGCCAGGGAGACAGAAACCAGCCCCCTGGAACCTCTCTGTCAGAGGATGCTTCCATTCCACTCCTGCTCGCTGTGTGTGTGTGTGTGTGTGTGTGTGTGTGTGTGCTTAGTCACTCAGTCATGTCCGACTCTTTGCGACCCCACGGACAATAGCCGGCCAGTGTCCTCTGTCCATGGGTATTTCCCAGGCAAGAATACTAGAGTGGGTTGCCATGCCCTTCTCCAGGGGATCGTCCCAACGTAGGGATGAGGCCAGGTCTCCCGCATTGTAAATGAATTCTTTACTGCCAGAACCACCAGGAAGGCCCAGGAATACGGGAGTGTGTAGCCTATCCCCTCTCCAGGGGACCTTCCCAACCCAGGAATCAAACCAGGCTCTCCTGCACTGCAGGGGGATTCAGAGTGGCCTCAGGGAACCCAAAGCTTCAGGTTGACATAATAGATTTGACTATAGAAGGGAAGCCAGCTACTCCTACAGCACAAAACCAAACAGTCCAACCTGAAGAAAAATCAGCCTCCACTGCTTCAGGATATACAAAAACTCTGAGAGCTGGCAAAACACTACTCCAGAGACTTTGGGAAAACTGCAGCCTTTGCCATCACCCATAGAGGGGTAAGCAGGCTGGAATTCTACAGAGTGGTGATGGTTTGGTTGCTAAGTCGTCTCTGACTCTTTTGCGACCCTGTGGACAGTAGCCCACCAGGCTCCTCTGTCCATGGGATTTTCTAGGCAAGAATACTGGAGTGGGTTGCCATTTCCTTCCCCAGGGGCTCTTTCAGACCCAGGTGTTAAATTCACGTCTCCTGTGTCTCCTGCATTGCAGGCAAATTCTTTACTGCTGAGCAACCAAGGAACCTCAGGTCTATGCAAGGGAGGTGTCAAATGACATGTTTATTGTGTACAAAGTGACTATGGAGATGTGGACAATAAACAACATTAATAGCAACACTAACTTTACAGTTTCTATAAGCCACATTCTTGCATTATCCTCTATGATATACTTGAGTAAATTATCATCATCTCCACTCTGCAAACTGAAAACCTAGGTAAGAATGAGGAACGAGTGTGAAAGCTTCCCTAACCTGCTGTGTCCTACCACAGTCCCTCCTCAGGCTCCAGGCACAGGCTTCAGCCTGAGGGTGGGTGAGTATCAGCGTCTTGTGCTCCCAGCACCATTTCTGGAAAAATGGTGTGTGGAAGTCATATCTATCCCAGGAGGAAAGGGTGAATTTGTGTGGTTAAACCAAGGAAGCGGATCAGAGATTGCAGAAGAAGATACAAAGATACAAAGGACCAGGTGCTGTGGTGAGTCTACTGTATGGCGTATACACTGAACTTGGAAGGGAGTGGAAGCCAAAAAGGCGGGTTCATGCACTGGCAGGCCAGTGTAATTCCAGCAGCCCAGCTCTTCTGCTGAAAGGCCAGGTGCACACGTCATTTGAGAGCCTCGATTTGGGGCCCTTTGGCTTTGACCTGAAAACTCCAGAGGAGCTTCTCAAGCTTTGGTTCCCCTGCTTCCCTGCTCATGTTGTGTCCCTCAACTGGAATGCCTTGCCCTCGTATCCCCCTCCTCATCTCTGTTTCTTCTTCGCTTCCTCATCCAACAAATGTGATGCTCCTCCCAAAAGCCACCTGGGAACAGATGAACTCAAGGATTCGATCTGTTCCTCCATCTCCGTGTTGAATGGCCTCTGAGGCCACTGGATACCAAGTATTTGTTACAGAGCTGCAGTAATAGTAGCAGCAGAGAAGTGGGGGTAGCAGAGATAGTGAACGGAGTAGAGACGGGAATCACCGTCATTGTCGCCGTGATAGCAGCAACAGCAGCAATAGCAGTACCAGCAAGGACAGCAGCAGCAGCAGAAGGAGTTGTCACAGCAGTGAAAGTAACATAAAGAACAATAGTAGATTCAAGGCTAGGGCTTCCCTGGTGGTCCAGGGGTTAAGACTTCACCTTCCAGTGCACATGGAAGTTGAGCCTTGGTGTGGGAGCTAAGTCTCCATGTGCCTCATCACCAAAATATCAAAACATAAAACAAAAACAGCAGTCATATTGTTACAAATTCAATAAAGACTTAAAAATGGTCCACACCCAAAAAATCTAATAAAAAATAGCATTAGTAAGAAGCAATAAGGAAATAGTAAGAAGAGGTGGCAAGAATACACAGGAGGACGATACTTAAAAAGTTTTAATTACCCAGATAACTGCAGTGGTGTGATCACTCACCTAGAGCCAGACATCCTGGAGTATAAATTCAAGTGGGCCTTAGGAATCATTGCTACGAACAAAGTTAGTAGAGGTATGGAATTCTAGTTGAGCTATTTCAGATCCTAAAAGATGGTACTGCTAAAGTGCTGCACTCAATATGCCAGCAAATTTGGAAAACTTAGCAATGCCCACAAAACTAGCAAAAGTCAGTTTTCATTCCAATCCCAAAGAAAGGCAATGCCAAAGAATGTTCAAACTACTGTACAATTGTGCTCTTTTCACATGCTAGCAAGATAATGTTCAAAATACTTCAAGCTAGGCTTAAACAATATGTGAACTGAGAACTTCTAGATGTACAAGCTAGATTTAGAAAAGGTGAAGGAAGCAGAAATCAAATTCTAGCACCCATTGGATCACAGAAAATGCAAAGGAATTTCAGAAAAACATCTACTTCTGTTTCGTTGACTATGTTAAAGCCTTTGACTGTGTAGATCACAGAAAACTGTGGAAAATTCTTAAAGAGATAAGAATACCAAAACCACCTTACCTGCTTCCTGAGAAACCTGTGTGCAGGACAGTTAGTACTAGACATGAAACAATGGGTTGGCTCCAAATTGGGAAAGGAGTATGTCAAGGCTGTATATTGCCATCCTGTTTATTTAACTTACATGTACATCATGTGACATGTCGGATTGTATGAATCACAGGTTGGAATCAAGATTGCCGGGAAAAATATCAACAACCTCAGATATGTGAATGATATCACTCTAATGATAGAAAGTGGAGAGGAACTTAAGAGACTCTTGTTGAGCATGAAAAAGGAGAGTGAAAAAGTTGGCTTAAAATTCAACATTGAAAAAACTAAGATCATGGCACCCAGTCCCATCACTTCACGGCAAATAATGAAGAAAAAGTGGAAACATTTTCTTGGGCTCCAGAATCATTGCAGATGGTGACTGCAGCTATGAAATTAAAAGGTGCTTGTTCCTTGGAAGAAAAGCTATGGCAGACCTACTGTGTGCTCATGCTCAGTTGTCTATCATGTCTGATTTTTTGTGGCCCCATGGACTGTGGCCAGGACAAACCTAGACACTATATTAAAAAGCAGAAACATCATGTAGTCAAAGCTATGGTTTTTCCTGTTATCGTATATGGACGTGAAAGTTGGACCATAAAGAAGGCTGAGCACCAAAGAACTAATGGTTTTGAATTGTGTTGCTGAAGAAGACTCTTGAGAGTCCATTGGACAGCAAGAAGACTAAACCAGACAATCCTAAAGGAAATAAACTCTGAATAATCATTGGAAAGACTGATACTGAAGTTGAAGCTCTAATACTTTGGCCACCTGATGGGAAGAGCTGATTCATTAGAAAAGACCCTGATGCTGGGAAAGACTGAGGGTAGAAGGAGAAGGGGTTGACAGAGGATGAGACGGTTGAATGGCTTCACTGACTCAATGGACATGAGTTTGAGCAAACTCTGGGGGATAGTTAAGGACAGGGAAAGACAGTGGAGAACAGGGAAGGATAGTGAAGGACAGGGAAGCCTGGTGTGCTGCAGTCCATGGGGTTGCAAAGAGTCAGACATGACTGAGTGACTAAACAACAATAGCAGTAGTGGGCATATCAGTGGTATCAGTAATTATCTCCAGTCATAAACACAGCCGTAGTTTTGACCACTCAGGGTGGTATCAGGAGACAATCAGCCTCATAAAAGAAAAATAAATAAATGCCTTTTAAAATGTGCTTCCAAAAGTAGATAACTAAAGGTATTTCCATTCATTTTGCCAATCCAAAGGGTTGGGGGGGGGACATCAGATCTAAAATTATGATAGTGTTTGCAGAGTCTTCTACTCAGAAGTTATAAAAATATGAAAACAGTGTATCTGGAATGAGAAACCAAATTTCCTATTTCAGGAAGAGCTTCGAGGGCTCTAGGACCACTGGTCATGGCGAGGCAGCTGCCCAGCTTAAGACTCAGGAGACAAATGAGAAACTGGCCATCCCACAAGGCACGGGTTTATTCTCAAAGCCGGACCCGGAAGAACTTAGATCCCAGTGGTGTCCGCAGGCTGTGTCTCTCCCTCTGGCTTTCCAACTTGGCTCGTGCAAACAGTCTCATTAATCTGTGGTCAAGTGCAAGCATGCAAGCGCTTGATGAAAGAGAATGAAAGAAAGGATGGTCCTTGGATCAACAGCAGCATGAAGATTCCCAGGATGACTCCCTTCCAACAACCGGCCAGCAAGTGCCTCCTGGAGCAGCTGAACTTGGTGTCTGTACCTCCAATCCTGCTGGCCAGCAGCTTGGTTTGGAAACAGCCTCCATCAGACTGATCTGATATTATTAACAGACCTCTGTTTTCTAATGTTGGACGCATCCACAATTGTTTGTGACAGTCCCACCTCCACCTCCATAATTATTTAATTCTTTTGGAATGTGGAAAACTGGCATGAGGCACCAGACTTGGAATCCATGGGAAGCTGGCTTCCTTCTCTGTTGACCCAGGACACCTTCCTACCTGGAGCTGCAAGGATGGGACAGAAGTCCATTGGAGAAGAGCTTGTTCTTCTGGTTGGAGTTGAGATCAGACTTGACTGACGAGCTCAGTGCTAAAATGACTGGTGTCTACTTGGGAGACAGTCAATGGACGGCTCCCAAAGTAAATGGATTTATGATCCTCTTTCTCGATGCTTCTCTTTCTCTTTTTTTAAGATGATAAAATTGCAAAGCCAAGTCCATTAAACAATTCATACTTTGATTTGCAAAAGACAACAAACATATCCTCTGAGCAATGGAAGCAAGTCTTTTCTTGCATCCGAGTTCAGGAACACTGAGTCTTTCCATTCAGGCCCTTCAAGGTACATCAAGTTGAAGGGTGATCTAATTGGTTTTCAAGGCAAAAAGAGTGTTCATTGTCCAAGTGGTTTTATTCAATAATTATTCTGCCATTGAACACACATAGAGTCTCCATTTAACACTGATTCTTACATCTGCAAAATGAAATCAAGCGTCCCATTCAAAGTGCAAATACAGAGAAATTGGGTGCTCCCAGCATACGATTTGACCCTGGGTAGATGCTCAAAAGTATCTGTTAAAGGAAAGAGTGACTTTGTCTAAGTGAACAAAATAATGATTCATAAAAGTGAGAGAAGGAAAGGAAGTAATAATAAATACAGTTAGCACTTTCTCTTCACTGATGAAGAGCTAGACCCACACAAGCGCAGTGACTAAGCCAAGGTCAAATGAACGTGTCATGGCAGAACACAAGAGTGAGTGCTCCAAAACCCTAGGCCAACATCTGCCAATTCCAGGCCAACGGACAAAGTTGTTATTAACTAAAGGACAGCTGGAAATTCCCCTTCCTCTCTCTGTTTACATTCAGAATAATTTGAATGGTAGTAGTAAGAAAAGCATTAAGAGACAAGTTGCCCTCTTGACAACTTCTCATTTTCTTACAATCCTTAAGGAACAATGATGCCAATAATACCTAAAGGGATACTAGGTCAGTGGTACTTGGAGTTCAGTTCATGGATCAGCAGCCTCAATATCCCTGGGTAGCCTGTCATCCTGGGTGGGTCCCAGGAATCTTATTTTAACAAATTTTCTGGGAAATGCTTCTTTAGACTACATTTCGAGGCTCGCTGATCTGTAGGCCGATGCCCATAAAAGAACCCAGAACCTGGAATGGCATGCTGCAGCAAAGGTTATTGGCTGATTACTTACTCTCTTCTCCCTTGTCTGTCTTCCAGTGCAGAGACTCCAAAAGTCAGAGATTTTCTTGTAGCTAGAGGTGGTCCTGAAACTGAATTCTCCCCAATGAGATGTATGTAGGGATCTAGGAAGCGTAGTTTTTCCTGATCTGAAAAAGCTGCATGAGGAAAAATTCTATGTCTATGTCAACTTAACATTCCTGACTTTGAATGCAAGGCATGTAGATCTGACAAGTGTTGTAATACAGCTGTCTTGTAGCCAAGAAGAGGAAGTCAAGAGAAAAAAAAGATGTCAGCCCCAAACAGGGACTTAGGGACACTAAGCTATGCCAGTATATCCCTGCTAGAGAACAGCGATTGTGTTTCTATTTACATGTATATTATTAAAGATACCATTTTTCTCAGTTTGCCTCCACAATAACCATGAGTAACTATTATATAACAAATGAACATTTTGTTATACATTTGTTATACATTTTGTCATACATTTCTGCACAACTTGCATTACCATGAAATACAATCAAGTCCTAGACGAAAGCTGCCAGATAAAGTGGTTATAAACTATGTAGAAAAAGAAAAGGTGAAGAAAAGCAAAGAATGACAGGGCATGGCCTTGATGAGGCATCTATTCCTTTCCTAGGGGTGTTGTAAGAAGCTACTCATAACCCAGGAGCTGAAAGGAACAGAACTGTACAGAACTGTACTCTCTGGTTCTAGAGGCAGAACTTTGACTTCAAGTTATCAAAAGTGTTGTTTCTTTCTGAAGGCCCTGGAGGAGATGTTACCCTGTCTCTTCTGCTACAGATTGAACCGTGCACCCAGCAAAAGATGCACGGACGCTCAGTCTTGTGGGCATGCGTGTTGAGTCGGTTCAGTCGTGTCTGACTCTTTGTGACCCCGTGGACCATAGCCCGCCAGGCTCCTCTGTCCATGGGATTCTCCAGGCATGAATACTAAAGTGGGTTGCCATGCCTTTCTGCAGGAGATCTTCCCGACACAGGGACTGAACCCCTGTCTCACCGTGTTCTTTACCACCAGAGCCTCCTGGGAAGGCCCCTATTCTCAGTCCATGGAGTACCTACAAATGTGACTTTTTTTGAAAATAGGATTTTTGCAGATGCAAGTTAAAGTGACATTATTAGAGTGGGACCTAATCCAATGTGACTCTGTCCTTATAAAAGGGAGAAGTTTGGACACAGAGGTAGACAGACAGAGAGGGATGGCAGTGTGGAACAAAGACAGTGCCGCATACAAGCCAAGGAACGTGTGAATCTTCCAGAAGCTAGGAGGCCCAGGGCCCAGCCCCCTTCTGGCTTCTGGAGCTGCCACCATCCTTGGGATTCCTTGGTTTGAAGGTGCACGCCTCTCCCATCTCTACCTTCATCTTCATGTGGGCTTCTCCTCTGTGACTCTGTGCCTTACATTTTTCTCTCTTTTCTCAGAAAGCATCTGTCATTGAATTTAGAACTCACTCTAAATTCAAGATGATTTGACTTCAAGATAATTATTAACATCTGCGAGATCCTTTCTATAAATCAGGTTACATTCACAGGTACCAGGCTTAGGGATATGCACATCTTTGGGGGAAATACAATCCAACCAGGTACAAGGTATTAATATTCATGAGTGTGTGTGTGTGTGTGTGTGTGTGTGTGTGTGTGTGCGCGCGTGCACACACACTCAGTTGCTCAGTCATGTCTGACTCTTTGTGACCTCATGGACTGTAGTCTGTCAGGCTCCTCTGTCCATGGGATTTTCCAGGCAGGGATGCTGGAGTAGGTTACCATCACCTCCTCCAGGGGATCTTTCCAGTCCAGGGCTCGAATCTGCATCTCCTGTGTCTCCTGTATTAGCAGACAGATTCTTTACCACTGAGTTATTGCGTATCCTGTTAATATTCTAGTAGGAAAATAAAATTTTATGGTTAATAATGTGGTAACTCTATAAAAGACCCGTTCTATGCCTTTTTGTTTCCTCAATAACCACAGTGTCAGAAAAGGGCAAAGAGAAAGAAAGGTTAAACTGGAGAATAATTGGTCGGCTTTGAACTGTTCCTTCAGTCCAGAAGGCTTGCAAGAAAAGGCAGAATTTCTATCAGATTGGCCAAAAAGTTTGTTCAGGTTTTCCCATGCCATCTTAATAGAAAGCTCAAGCAAACTTTTTGACCAACCCAATACCTTATTAGATTCAGGGAAAATTTTTTCCTAGCTCTGTATCTCTCTTTCCACCTTACAGCTTTACTTAAAACAATAATTGGCCCTGTGATTAGAAGCATAAAAGTCAGCACAACAGGTGAGTATGCTAATTATTCTTCCTTGCTGCGGACATAGCCAGCTTCAGTTTTTGGTCCTAACCTAAGTATGACATCTCAGTGACAAATTAAATCAATTAAGTTGAGAGCTCCTGGAGTGTGAATAATGGACTGGGAGAGGATACCAGAGTTGAAGTAAAGCCTCCACTGCTAATTAGGAAAAGGAGTGTCCACAAGACCCTGCCCTTACGTGCCCTTACTCCTTTATCTGTAAAAAATAGAAGTTGGCCTGTCTCAAATTCCTTCCACACTATGATTCTTTTGCAAATACTTCCTTCAGAATTTGGACAGGAGTTGAGTAGTGCTTTATTTTGTTTTGTTTTGTTTTGTTTTAATGCACATGATCAGTATGGAGATTTATGGAGACACTTGCTTTTATATGGCGAACGCGGGAAACACATATACACATTGTACACAATAGCAGCGAGAGAACCTTTGCCAGCCTAACACACATTTATGCAGCAACAGCAGACAGTGACACCAGACTGCAAGTAGGGAAAATGACTCTGTCAATATTTACGGAGACCAAAATGGTAACGCAGGCTGTTTCCTTCCTTCCACCCAACGAACATGTGTGCAGGCCTTGGTCTCAGCCCTGTGTGCCAGGCACTGGGTCCAGACACTGAAGAGAGCCATGAATAAGACATGGGAGCTGCTTCAAGGCAGAGATGGACAGGGTGGCAGAGCACAGTGGCACGTGTGTTATGATGGGGCCAGGCTTCAGGTGCTGTGACAGCCCCACCTACCGCCTTGGGGTCATTCAGAAAGGCCTCGAAGGTGTTCTGAGCCAAATTCTGGAGGATGTGTTGGAGGGTAAGGTGTTGCTACCTCAAGTTTCTAAGGCAATTCGAAATCTACAGTTTCTCAACCTTTAAGTGAACCACAGTGAAGCAGGAAGCTTCTCATGCTTTCCTCTTGCCTGAGGTAAGCCTTTCTGGATGTCTCCCAAAGTGTATCAGTTAATTCCACCAGTTATCATCTTAAATCATAATTCAGATCAAGCCACATCACTTCCCAAAAATGTCCAGTGATGCATCCCAGCCTGGAGAATGACACCACCATCTGGACCTTTCCACTAGTCAAGACCCTTTGGTCTTGGTTGACCTCTTCAGTATCATCTCATACATAAATTGAAAGAAACATGACACGTCTACTGGAGCTAGCTTTGCCTTATTTTGTGAGCTTCCGTGATGACTCAGAAGGCAAAGGCTCTGCCTTCAATGCACACTCCAGGCCAATCCCTAGGTGAGGAAGATCCCCTGGAGAAGTGAATGGCTACCCACTCCATTATTCCTACCTGGAGAATTTCATGGACAAAGGAGCCTTGTGGACTACAGTTCGTGGGGTCACAAAGAGTCAGACATGACTGAGTGATTAACATTCATTCATTCACTTTATTAGGTACAAGGAACCACATGGATAATCTGAAATTCATGTCAGCTGGCCTGATCTGTGTGGTTATAAATGTTTATATTCAGAGTTTGTATAGGGATAAACCCCAGGACACTGAGTCAAAAGATCTAATATCCACACCTTGCTGTGCTGCCTGTGGACCCGGGCCAGCCTCTTTTCTTCCATTTGTAAACTGGAGGGAACAGTCCCTGGTCTGGCTGCCTCCTGGGAGTGAAAACCAAAGAAGTCACATGAAATCTTAGTCATGCAACCTCCTTCATCAAGGCCCAGAGAGTTACGCGTAAAGAGACTGAACTGTGCTATCAAGAGGCTCGAGTTCCAGTCAAGGATCTCATTCTTTCTTTAACTCTTCTTCTTACCTGTCCCACACTTGCTTCTCCATCTAGAAGCATGAGTAGGTCATAGATGACCTCTCAGGTCCCCCAGAATTACTGAAGAATTCTATGAGTCCATCTGTTTCTTTTCCATTAAGAACCAGCATTTCCTCTATTTAGGTAATATGAAAACTTTTGAAAGTGTGCACCCACCGGAGAAATAATTTATTATCTCATTACTTGATCTGTGCATGCAGCTGATCCTGGAGTTGCTGCTTCCTCATGGCCCAGGTTGGACATGGCGTTGGAAGGCTACATTCAGTGCCCAACTTCAGGGATACCTCCTGTTCAGAGTAAGGGTGTCTGTAAGGGTTAGTTTGCTATGATGCGTATATCCTTCCAGTTCACCCGGGGTAAATGGGCATCTGTGGGTGGAGACATCACAGTGCTTGCCTGGGACCAGGACTTGGAGCCAGGGCTTTGGAGATGTGTGCTTGGAATCTCTGTTCTCCAGGGCCCAGATCCAGTGTCTGGCAGTGTCAAGTCGCGGTAGCATGGTGGAGGCTCTCCAGCCCCCACCGTGGAAATTGAATTTCTCTCTGAACACAAGCATTCTCCCAGATCAAACATTCTGAGCAGACTAAACATCTCTGACAATGAGCCCAAAGTTTCATAGCAAAGCAATTTCACTTGTAATTTGTTCAGTACTAGATGCGTTTAGTTCTCCTAAGTTCATCTCTCACTAAATTATTTTCCCAGGACCATTCATTTTTAACATAATAAGGCTAGCATGCCTACGCTATAATAGGACCTTTGCAAAATGAGTGCATATGTTACAATGGCTTATTTTCTGTCATGGAGATTTAATCAAATTCACTAAGTTAGAGGGCTATAATAGAGATTTTCAATAATATATGTTAAAAGGGTTTTTATAGGATGTCTTGCGACTTGTGAATAAGATCAGATGGAGTGTGTGTTTGGTACTTCCACCAGATGTTGAATTAACTGGCCCAGGGGAGTCCATTCCTCCTAGAGCAGATCTTGTAAGCCAGCATGGTCTGGACCAGTTTGTTTGGTAAAGTTTCAGCAACTAAAGAGAGGTGCATCTTTTCACAGAGTAGGCATAAACATTTTCTTTGGGCTTTCTAAAATCTAAAAAGAATACAAAATGAATCTTAATTGCAAACGAGCTTTTGTCAAGTCCACTTCACCATTTACCAGGGGCTTCCCCTGGTGGCTCAGTAAAGACTCTGCCTGCAATGCCAGAGACCTGGGTTCAGTCCCTGGATAGGAAAAATGCCCTGGAGAAGGAAACAGCAGCCCATTCCAGCATTCTTACCTGGGAAATCCCATGGACAGAGGAGCCTGGTGGGCTACAGTCCATGGTGTTGCAAAGAGTCGGACATGACTTAGCAACTAAACCACCGTCACCATTTATGACAGCCAATCCATTGTGGCTTTCTTGCTTGTGTTTATTTTTTGACAAGCCATTATAATAACTCATTCAGGTTCAAAATACCTATAATTTATTCCAAAGATGCTCACTTATTAATTCAGTGAGTAAAAAATGGCCTGGCTCTTGCCTTTCACATAGAAATGGAACCTGTGTGGATTTTCCAGAAAGGCCTGTTAGTTTTATACACGTCCTACCTGCATCATTCTTTTCCCACAGCTTGCATAGTTGTGGCCTCTGCCTCTCATCACTGTTTCTGTCTGTTTCTATATCTTAAATTTTAAAAAGATACAAGGTAATGAGGCCCTTTTATCTCTCTGAGAAGAGAGAGGAACAAGACCTCCGGAGTGATCTACTAAAAACACACAATATGTGAAGAGGATGGGCTTCTCTTCTCACATATCTTTTTAGTGCAACCACATGAAATTGCCAGAGCTATTTGCAAAGGAACAGAGCAGAGATTGCCTAAATAGCAAGCCCAATGTTTTCTAAAGTTCAACTACACATCTGCCCACAGTTCCATAATAAATCCATCCTACTTTACCTCCTTGGGATTATCTCCATCCAAGTGTGTAAATCCACCATATCCCCTTTTGTTCTTGATTGAAGACTTTTAATTAATGACCCTTGTATTGTCATTGTTCCTTTATATTGCCATTTGAGAGTTTCATAGAATCATAGCAGACAATTCAGCACACTGTGATTTTCTCACTTCCTTTCTTGGTCATTTATTACATATGTATTGGGTCTGTACACCATGCCAGATGTGCTGCTCAGCTAGTAATGCATCAAAGCAGGTTGTGACTGTAAGCTCCTTGAAAACGATGATTTGATCCCTTCTTGTTCATCTCTGTGCTCACTGGGGTTGAGATTTTAAGAAACAAACCCTGAACACACAGCTTCCATTCTGCTCCTGCATAACTTGTTTGGTTCAAAAAAAGCCAGTGAGTTAATCTCAGTGAAGCTTAGTGTTCTTACCTGTGCATGGGGATAAAAAATAAGACATCACTGAAACAGAGAAGAAAATCAATTGGACCACACTGATGACATTTAAAGTGATATACAAAGTGTAATGTGCCAATATAAATACTTACATACAAATACTGGGTCAAAGAAAAGATGTGAATCCCAAATGTGGAGACAATGTTTGGAATGAGCATTTGTTCAAAAGAGAAATAATAAATTAACCTCCAGCAACAAAATGAAGACTGTTTAGAAGCGGGAGGTACAAGAGTACTCTTGTACAAAGGTACAAGGTGGCATTATTAAGCACCTGATTACAAGCCCAGCTCAACAACTAAGTCCAAGTATGTGTTAATGGTAATGGGAAATAGCCCCTACCCCGTTTGCCATTTAGAAAAAAAAGTCAGATAAGATTTTCCTCCCCAGTCAACCACAGGTAGGAATTGTGTTTCTTCAGTTCTTTCATTCAGTCAATATTTATTAAAGACTTAAAATATACCAGGGGCTGTTTTAGGTCCTGATATAGAGCAAAATTAAGTCAAAGCCCCCACTGTCATGTGCCCAAGAGATAGAAAATCAACAGACATAAGCAATTTTAGAAAAGCCAGGAAGTTCACAACTAAGAGAACTTGAAGCATGTGATAGAGACTGATGATGCTCATGGAAAGTTGAGGTTGAGTGGTCAGGAAAGATGTGATCAAGGAGGTACCATTTAAGCAGAAACCCATCTGTTGAGAAGGAGCCAGACATCCACAGAGAGTGTGAGAAGAGGGTGGGACTGGGTCCTGGGCAGAGGGGCAGCAAGTGGAAACACTCTAGTGCAGCAAAGATATGTACATGTTGGAAGAAATAGCAAAAACAGCCTAAGAGGAGCTTAGAAAATGAGCAGCCAGGAATGGAAGATGATGTTGAGGAGGCTGGAAAGAACTGTATGAGTTAGGATGACTTCAGTAGGCAGTTGTTGTTAAGCAAATTGGTTCATTATACACATAACTTAGGTAGGATTCTTCCAAACCAAAAGCTATCTTCAGATGGACAGCTCTATGGTTGAGATATTGCTTTAGCTGGACTCTACCAGATGGGATTCTGTCACACGGAAAATAGTTCATCTTGTAAACCTCCCTATATGGAATGCGTCACGTGTGTTTGAGAACCATGTTTGACTTTAGACCAAAGTAATCAGCCACTTCATTCTCCAGCCCACCTTGCTCTTGACCTGGAAAGATGCTTTTCCTTGTGAACACATAAGAGTAAGTTAACAAGAACTTCAAACTGCTTGTGCATCCAACAAGGAGGGAGAGGCTTGGAATAAAGATGGCAGCTGCAGCAGAAGGTCACAGACTTCAGAATCAGGTAGCTTTGGGTCAAATCCCTTGTGATGTAAACTTATAGACCTACTCCCACGCCTGCCAGCCTTATGCTCACTCGTGAGATGGAGATCAAACTTTCTTATAAGATCAGGCTTCACCCTTGCCCTTCCTTAGACTAACTCCCAACCAAATACTGTCTCCACTCTGCACCTTTCCCTTAGCTCCCTAAAACAACTGTCTTTCCCAGGGCTAAGTCTTCCTGCACGGGCCCATGTTGATTCTTGGGGTTACTGTTATTACTAGGATAGCACATACTTCATTGTAAGAACACCCACATAGCATTTTGGTGGTTATACAGTGTCTGCTTCAGCTTGGTGCTCCTTAGCATAGAATAGGGGCTAAATATGCTTGCCCAACTGAACTGAACTCAATTTAGGAAAACTTTACCTGTACATACTTTCAAAAATTATAATTTACCCTCAAATTAGTGATCTATTATAAGCCAGGAATGAGAATATAGTCATTTTGAATACACATCACAGCTCTAGTCACTTCTTTTGAACATTTTTTTAAAATGCCAGTATTTTAATTATAAGAAATTTAATGTACATGAATATTTTAGTGTGCTTCATTTCATTAATAAAAAGGCACTTAGGATTAAATTATATAGCTTGTACTTTATTTCTTAGACTAGATTTATAGATAGCTACACGTTTTTCTATTGTTCAGAGTTTTTAATTCATTATGTCTGGGTGTGCAAGAAAAAAAAAATCTGTAGTAAATATCTTGTTTGATTGTATCTCCTTAATTGCATGAGTAGTTCCTGCCTGGAACTCTAGGGATTTGTTGGAAAGAAGGTGGATCCTCAGCGTCGTTAATGGATTTAATGCAGTAAGGGATTGTTCTGTCTGCGAGAAAAATGTCCTTGGAATATAGTCCAACAGCCTTAAACTAGGTGTATGTTTCTCCCAGAAGTGAGCACCTGTGCAAATTCCCCAGTGCATCCCCACTAAGGTCTAAGAGTTCACGCTGGGGAAAGGGACACAATGAGTAAGTCACTCTAAATAATCATGGGTCCCTGAAATTGATAATGTATATCTGAACCTATTCATCAATGCCTCACATAGTGCCCTAGTCATAGTAAAATCTTGCCAAATATTTCTTAAAATAAACAAAGAACACTGAAGCACTAAACACTAGGATCATTTCAGGGCAGAGACAAATATTCATCCACTGTCAAAGGTCATCACCTCATTTCATCTAGTGCCATAGTTTAGAGACCCTTATCAGCTATTTATTGCCAAAAAGTGTAAGTAACAGATAGCCACAGACTCCCAGAGGGATGCAAAAATAAGCAGTGAGTGTTTTTCAGGAGGCTATGGGTCCTGGGAGGGTCTAGGCATTGTGTTGGGCTAGTTTCCGTCATCTGTGCTTGACCATAAATCTTTGGTCAACTGGTAGGTAGGCCACAGGTGGGCTATTCTACATGGTCTCAGATTAAACCGTGTCTCTACAACATGCAGTTCCTCATACATGAGCAGCCTAACTTGAGCTTGTTTTTCTGATAACTGATAGGGGTCTGAGAGAGCCAGAAAGCCCACAAAGACTCCTAAAATCTAGGCTAAGGACTGGCATATAATCACTTCTGTTACATTCTAATGGTAGGTCACAGACCAATCCAAGTTCAAGGAAATGGAAAACAGACCCTAACTCATGATGGGAAACATTGCAAAGTCTTGTTGCAGAGGATGTGGATGAAGGCAGGAGGGGGAATCAATGAGTTTCTGTAATCTCTTGTGATCGCAAAGAAAAGTTTAACTCACATACTTCATTACCTATTTCAAGGAAATCAAGAAGGTATGTGAAATATTTTAGAAGGCTTTTTATACAAATTGATGAGAGAAAGCTAAGCAACTAAGTATGAGCTTAGAAAATGCAAACTATGGAACAAAAAAAAGACTATTTTAATATAATTAAATGTATGCATAATTCTATATAAAATTTGGAAATTCTAAGAAGTACAAAGAAGAAAACACCATTTAATTTGCCACTTCTCTGAGATAATTCTGTTATTATCTTTTTTAATCATGAAAACTGCTAAACATGCAAAAAGCACCCATTTGTCCTTTGCCCAACTTTGGACAATTTATTAGTCTTGTTTCATTCATCCTCCTCCCATTTTTTTTTCTTCCAATTTTTACCTGAAGTATTTCATCAGTGCAATTTCCTTACAGGTAAGGGCAAAGCACACACACACATACACACACATATACACACTCATGCACTCAACAGATGGCACTTCAATTGACAAGAATTTCTTAAGATCATCAAATAGCTAGTTCATACAGTACCAAATCCATGTTCAGTTTTCTCCCTTGTCTCAAAAATACATATCCTTATAGTTGTTTTGCTTGAATTATGAGTTAAGCAAATTCACACCTTGAATACTTATTATTACCATCATCATTATCATCATTCTCTTGTCATATATGATAAGCAGTCAGTCTCTTGGATCTACAGTTGGCTGAAGATAGGCTAATACAGTTGAGCTAAGCTGGGGGTCCATTCAGGCTGAGACAGCAGGGCAGTCCTGCTTCCTCTGGAAAGCCACGGTCATCTGGGGGGCTGCTGATGTATAGAGGGCATGCCTGCTTCATCAAGATCTGAACAGAATCAAGCTGAAGAACAAGTTAATACAAAGACGTTAGTGAAATGATGACTGTTCCCTAGACTTCAGGCTGCTCTTTTCAAACAAACTACTGGAACAGATTCCACCTAGCTTCTGCACTAGACAAATATTGGAAACAGAGTGTTGGGTGAAGTAGGAAAGAATAACATCATTGCTTTGCCAGGCAAAGGGGAACACTGTGGACCTCTGCCCCCCCCCCCCGAACTGTATCTCCATCTGGGAGGATTTGATGAGGCAATTTATAGCAGTGGTTCAAGGGTGTGGTGCTGGTAAGATTGTGCTTAGTTACTTAGTTGCGGCTTACTCTTTACAACCTTATGGACTATACCCCACCAGACTCCCCTGTCCCTGAAGATTCTCCAGGCAATAATATTGGAGTGAGTTGCCATGCCCTCCATCAGGGGATCTTCCCAACCCAGGGATCAAACCCAGGTCTCCTGCATTGCAGGTGGATTCTTTACCATCTGAGCCAATAGGTGAATTATCTCCCTGCTCCCCTAGTCTGGTCTCAGGTGATCTTCTTGATAAGCTTCTCTGTTATGAAAACTGCTGACATCTTCCATTTGCTGAGTTTTAATTCTCTAAAGAGCTTAAGGACAGGGTCTTCCTTAGTGGTCCAGTGGATAAGAATCTACCTTCCAGTGCAGGGGAACTAAGTTTTGGGAACATCCCACATGCTGAAGGGCAAATAGGCCTATGCACCACAATGATTGAGCCTAAGATCTGGACCCTGGAAACTCCAATGACTGAAACCCAAGCATCTAGAGCCTGTGTTCTGCAACAACAGTAGCCCCCACAATGAGAAGTCTGTGCAATGAAACTCACTGTAACTGGAGAAAGCCTGGGCAAAGCGATGAAGACCCAGAGCAGCCAAAAATATAAAGAAATTAATAATCAGAAATCTTAAAAAAATTAAAAAAGAAAGCTTAAAGACAATGTTCTGTGCATCTCTTGAAGGGAATCAAGTCACAGCCCCAAGACATCACTACTGTTTCTTAACTGTCCCTTCCTATTTTAGCGTGCATTCCATTGATTCCTGGCTTAGCGACTATTCTTTTCTACCCTTTGGAACTCAGGGAAGGTCTTGAAGGCTGAGGTCTGTTCCCTACAAGAAATGGGAGCCAGAGAAGCTTCTGTGCCCAGGAGCTCTACAGGGTCCTGCTCTGTTTCAGCTGTTTTGAGGACACAATGGGTGTACATGTGTAACAGTGCCTGATGAGAAATAGAATATTTCCTGACTTGTCAATAAACAAAGGACGTCACAGGCATCAGAAACTGCACCATCCAGGGATGGTGAATTGGTGAGCCCTTAGGGAACTCAGAAAGGAAAGAATATCTGCCATCCAGCAGCCATCAGACTGCAGCCACTCCCCACAGTGAGTCCTGAGGAAATTCAGAAGGTTGTAAAAACTCAGGAAACTGGCCCCAGATAGCTGAGGTGCATGTCAAAATAATGATTTCAATGAGCCCCAACTCGCTTTTTCCCATAGATACAGAAAAGCACTAACACCTTAAAGCAGAGTACTTGATTTTCTTTCATTCACAATAATTTTTGATGTTCAGAAAACCTGCCTTTTGTTAAAAAAAAAATTTCTATAAAAACTGGGCTTCTCCACTAGGCTCCTCCTCAGAGCAGTTCTCTCAGGGTTACCTGAGATGTTATTTCTGTGGCTTGAAGTCCTAAGAAATTCTCACTGAATCTTAAAACATAATTCTAAACTTTTAGGTTGTGGATATTTTTAAGTCCACACTGGAAATCGGTAGCTGGGCCTTGCCTTCACTTGAAGAAGGGTCAGAAGATAGAACTGAGTTCTGGATTTTCCAGCCAATGGGTATTGACATGGGACTGTGGTAGAGGGTGGGGCATTGGATGAATACCTCTTTCCCAGCATCTGGTATGTGAGGCAAGCCAGCTAGAGAAACTCCAACTCCACCACTCCCTTCTACATCCAGGTCTCCAGGATTTGAGCCCTGGGGATTGGTTGTTATTATTGTTCAGTCGTTCAGTTGTGTCCAACTCTTTGTGACCCCCATGGACTCCAGTACAGCAGTCTTCCTTGTCTTTCACCATCTCTGAGAGTTTGCTCAAACTCATGCCACTGAATCAATGATGCCATCCAACCATTTCATCCTCATCCAGGGGTTTCAGGCTGGGCTTTCTTCCTCAGAAGAGAGCACAGTTTTCCTGGGGCAAGGTCCACAATCAAACTGACACAAGACATTAGCCTGAGAGAACACTTCTGGGGTGGTTCCCTGACTTCCCCTTTCAGGCCAGATTTGCCGCTTGAGCTGATGAGATATGACTGAGAAATTATTTGTACCTGCCCGCAGTTTACAAGGACAATGAATACAGTAAGGCAAAGGTGCCTCCTGCCAGGTTCATGCCTCCTGGCATCCCGAGGATACAAACATCCCTCCCGTGATGGGCACGTAGGCAGTGTCTTTCTGTCCACACCTTTGACAGCCCTGACGTTCTTTGTGGAGCTGCCAAAGAATGTTGCTGTACAATTCATTCTGTTGGCAGGACTGTGTCCCAAGCCTCTGTGTTTGCCTATCTCTTGGCAGCTCGGCCCTTCCCCAGGTTAGAATGGTGCATCAGGAGGCCAGGTTCAGAACTGTTTCCAAGCTTGAAGAGGGGTGGTTGAGAGAAGTGGACCCAGGGTGGTAGATAGGGTCATCCTTCAATGACAAAATCAGCTTTGTATTATGGTAATCTCTTACTCATGAGGGATTAAAAAGCTAAATTTTTGTCATATATTAGCCTCTTCTCCGAATAGGATCACAAGTACCTCAAACTAATGTTCAGAAGAATCAATATAGTGAAAATGAGTATATGATCCAAAGCAATCTATAGATGATGCAGTGCAATCCCTATCAAGCTACCAATGATATTTTTTTCACAGAACTAGGGCAAATAATTTCACAGTTTGTATGGAAATACAAAGACCTTTGAATAGCCAAAGCAATCTTGAGAATGAAGAATGGAACTGGAGGAATCAACCTGCCTGACTTCAGACTATACTACAAAGCTACAGTCATGAAGACAGTGTGATACTGGCACAAAGACAGAAATAAAGATCAGTGGAACAAAATAGGAAGCCCAGAGATAAATCCATGCACCTATGAACACCTTACCTTTGACAAAGAAGGCAAGAATATACAATGGAGAAAAGACCATCTCTTTAACAAGTTGTGCAGGGAAAACTGGCCAACCACCTATAAAAGAATGAAACTAGAACACTTTCTAACACTATACACAAAAATAAACTCAAAATGGATTAAAGATCTGAATGTAAGACCAGAAACTACAAAACTCCTAGAGGAAAACATAGGCAAAACACTGTCTGACATAAGTCACAGCAGGATCCTCTATGACCCACCCCCCAGAATAATGGAAATAAAACCAAAAATAAACAAATGGGACCTAGTTAAACTTAAAAGCTTTTGCACAACAGAGGAAACTATAAGCAAGATGAAAAGACAGCCTTCAAAATGGGATAAAATTATAGCAGACAAAGCAACTGACAAAGAATTAATCTCAGAAATGTACAAACAGTTCATGCAGCTCAATGCCAGAAAAAAAAAATGACCCAGTCAAAAACATGAATCAAAGAAATAAACAAAGAAGACATACAGATGTCTAACAAGCACATGAAAAGATGCTCAACATCACTCATTATTAGAGAAATGCAAAACAAAGCCATAATGAGGTACCATCTTATGCCAGTTAGAATGGCTGCCATCAAAAAGTCTACGAACAATAAATGCTAGAGAGAATGTGGAGAAAAGGAAACCCTCTTTCACTGCTAGTGGGAACGCAAACTAGCGCAGCCACTATGGAGAACAGTGTGGAGATTCCTTAAAAACTGGAAATAGAACTGCCTTATGACCCAGCCCTCCCACTGCTGGGCATACGCACCAAGGAAACCAGAATTGAAAGAGACACCTGTAACCCAAGTTCATCGCAGAACCATTTACAATAGCTAGGACATGGAAGCAACCTAGATGTCCATCAGCAGATGAACAGATAAGAAAGTTGTGGTACATAAACACAAAGGAATATTACTCAGCTATAAAAAAGAACACATTAGAATCAGTTCTAACGAGGTGGATGAAACTGGAGCTTATTATACAAAGTGAAGTAAGTCAGAAAGAGAAACACCAATACAGTATATGAACACATATATATGGAATTTAGAAAGATGGTCAATTTGGAAGAGACAAGAGTAAAGATTTCACAGTTAATAATGGAACAAAAAATATTCAATTGGCAATTTACCTTGAAAAACAAAAATGTCATTATGAAAATGAATGTGTCATGTCTTTCATATATGTAATATAAATAGTTTATGTTATAGACCCATGTAAATTTTTAGAAAAAAGAATGAAATAAGAGGGGTTTTCTTCAATAGTTTTAAATAAAATTGATTACTTACATGATGAAATAACCTTTGTATGGTACTTAGCTTTTTTAAGAAGTTCATGAAGAGGTCACTTTTTGTAAAAATATGCAAGATTTGCAGCAACTTTGCCAAGGACTTCTCTTCCCTTTTCTTCTTCAAATTTGCTCTTTGGAAACCTGTGTCATTATTTTATTCATTCAACAGAAATCTACTGAGTGTCTATTGTATGTCAACCAGTTTTCTATAAGCTGGGCTGAAGGAGTAAACAGCAACAACTTTTGGTAATATTCCAGACAGGAAAGCAGGGCATTAATTTACTGAGCACACACTGATTGACCATCTACTGTGTTCTGAAGCACACTTTCTAGGTGATTGGAACACATTAGAGAACTAGCAACACAAGAATCTTCATAGTCCTGAAATGTATTTTCTAAGAGGGCTAAAATATAGAAACAAACACAGCAGCATGAACATGATGTTGACAGCTTTCCCTACCCAGACTCTCCAGGTGATTCGAGCAATACTCCAACACTGCCATCGGCTTTAGGCCATCTTACATTTTCGCAAGACTTGTAAATTCATTTTTCAAATGACAAGCATCCTCTTTGCTTTGAATGGACAGATTCTTCCAGAATCTCTCAGTTGGTGAGTCAGTGTGACATTGACCGGCAAGGATGGTGACAAGCCATTGTCAAGCTTGTAAATGGGAGGACGCTGACATTGTAGTGATGGTTTTGTGTTCCGGGCCACCTAACAGGCGTGGAGACTTGTGTGAATACGCCTACAGGAGTCGTCTGTGTATGGGTGTGTGTTATCACGCAGGTATATCATAACGGTGTGCCTCATGGGTAGAAAGACTAAGGAAAACTGTACTCCATTCAGCTGTGGTTTTTCACAGAATGTGCCATGTACTTTGGAGATATAGTAAGTCCCCTCCATACGAATGAGTTGCATTCTGAGAGCATGTTCATAAGTATAATTTGTTCCAAGTCTGACAAAGTTAGCCTAGGTACCCAACTAACATGATCAGCTATATAGTACTGTATGTGTAATAGGTTTATAATACTTTTCACATAAACAATACATAAAAAACAAATACAAAAAAAAGTTTTCATCTGACAGTACAGTAACTTGAAAATGCAGTAGTATAGTACTATAGATGGCATGCAGGGGCCGGCATTCACTGAACAGGCAAGAGGAGTTACTAACTGGAGGAGGGAGTGGAGGTGGGAGATGGTGGAGTTGAAGGATCGTCTAGCAATAGGAGAGGAAGGCAAACTGCAGTTTCACGCAAGCCCGATGTTGATGGAATGCCCCTTTGCATCTTGGGAAATTCAGAACTTACTATAGGGGACTTTCTATACCCAGTGGCAAATAAATGAGAAAAGTCCTGTTCTGCTCCTAAGAAAGCTCTCCAATACCTGTTAGCTTCCCTCAGGGAGTCAGACAGGCTGATCTAATTCCCTAAAATGAATTTCCAAACTATTAAAAACAGTCCCTCTTTTCAAAATATGGAAAGTTCCATCTTCAAAAGTCATCTTATTCAAGTAAAAGAGAAGGACTAATTTCAGCTGCTTCTCTTTCCTGGGGTTTCAAAGCATCTATAGTATGTATAGGATATATCTGTACCTCTATATAGGATTTTTTTCTTGCATCTTCCAGTTGGTAATTTAGATATTTTCTTTAAGCCTTAGGGGATTGTTTTACAAATTTCTATTATTTTTAAAGGTATGTATTTCTCTTATGGGCTTCCCAGGTGGTTCAGTGGTAAAGACTCCACCTGCCAATGCAGGAGATGCAAGAGATGTAGGTTCAGTCCTTGGGTTGGGAAGATCCTCTGGAAGGAAATGGCAATCCACTCCAGTATTCTTGCCTAGAAAATACCATGGACAGATGATGGCTATGGGCTACAGTCCATGGAGCTGTCATATATAATTGAGCAACTGAGCATGTATTTCCCTTATAAGGATTGAGAGGGGAAACATTACATGATGTCTTAACTGGATTACTAAATATTAAGGGAAATTAGAATACCCCCAAACTTTGTAACTTTCATATTTAAATACATTATAAATGGTACATATGTAATTGCAAGTATTTTCCTTTAGTATCAGTTAAACTCTTTAGACAAGTTCCTAGGACCCCAAGAAAAGATCATTTCAAGATTGAGCCTGCCCTGTGTTTTCAGACAGTGTTTCATGATCAGCTCTACAGAGTGATAACACTCTATGCTTTATCCACAACCAACCATTATTACTGTCTGGTCCCTAGAAGTTTCCAGAAGGCCCACTCCTCTACTGGTGTGTACTCCTTTCTTCTAATAATTCTCATCTCCCAACTCTTTCTTCATGCTCCCATTCAAGCACCACTTCTTTGAGATCAGTTTCCTTTTCCTTTGCCATCTAAACATTTTAACTCTCTACTAGGTCACTTTGTGGGAATTAAGACAGGCCATTCCATGGACTAGTGAAGTAATCAATATTTTCAAACACAAGCTCCAAACCTGACTTGCTATGAGACCTTGAGCAGCTGTATTTAAACTGTCTATTATCTCAACTTATCCATCTATAAAAGATAGGCAATAGTTCATAGTTCATTGGGTCAATGGTGTTAATACCAAATATGTTGACATGGGTGGAGTACTTACTACAATTCTTGGCACAAAATATGTTCTATTAAAATGCTTGATTTTAAAAATAAACAAGAATTGTAAGTGGATTTCTTTTCTCTCAACATATATACATGCGCAGAAGTAGTCACTAGTCACCCGTGGAAGTCCTGCTTTTGAACACGGCTCCCGTAGTTGTTGTTGCTGCTGCTGCTGCTAAGTCGCTTCAGTCATGTCTGACTCTGTGCAACCCCATGGACAGCAGCCCACCAGGCTCCTCTGTCCACAAGGTTCTCCAGGCAAGAATACTGGGTTGAGTTGCCATTTCCTTCTCCAGAGGATCTTCCAGACCCAGGGATAGAACCCAGGTCTCCTGTACTGGCAGGAGATTCTTTACCATCTGAGCCACCTGGGAAGCCTCACACCACATAGCAAAGTCAGATCAGTTTACCAATGTCAGCAGTGGCCAGGGATAAGAGGTGATGTCTATAAAAGAGGATAGAAGATGTGTTTGATAACACAGAATTCAGTACCTCATATACACACAACAAATAGCTTTGAAAAGTGTAGAGATGGTTCAGTTGTGTATCATGATTCTGAAACAACTCAGGATCAATGCCAACAAAACATTAGTGCAGAGTCTATAGGAGAAAATTGATGGGGGGCAAGGAAGAAAGATGAGAGATTTGAGGATTAAGAGAGAACAAACATAAGGCCCAATGGATAAAACACCAAATGCAAATCATTAATGAAAGGCATTGAAGGAAGATTACACCTTGGAAGAGAACTGATGTGTGTTGAGCCCATCAACACCCACAGACCACACGGCACAGCATGCACGCTTCTCCTCTCATATGACATAAACACGCCTTCAGTTCAGTTCAGTTAAGTCGCTCAGTCACGTCTGACTCTTTGCAACCCTGTGGACTGCAGCACTTTCCTGTCCATCACCAACTCCTGGAGCTTGCTCAAACTCATGTCCCTCAATCAGTGATGCCATCCAACCATCTCACCCTCTGTCATTCCCTTCTCCTCCTGCCCTCAATCTTTCCCAGCATCAGGGTCTTTTCCAATGACTCAGTTCTTCAGATCAGGTGGCCAAAGTATTGGAGCTTCAGCTTCAGCATCAGTCCTTTCATTGAGTATTCAGGACTGATTTCCTTTAGGGCTGACTGGTTTGATGTCTTTGCAGTCCAAGGGACTCTCAACATGCCATGCATACTCCAAAGAAGACAATTCCCTTTATTTGCCCTCCACAGTGATCTCCAGGAAATCCCAATGGCAGGATTTTCACAGCCCCTGTTCAGGCCTCTTGAAACCTGTATTTAATCATAGACTAAGTATTGCTCTCCCAGGAGGTCAATCACTAAATTAATGATTACATTGAGGAAAAGAAAAAAAAAAAAAAACAGTATATGCCTTGTTTTTGCCCTGAAATATATGAAAAAATAAATAAAATGCATTAATATTTTATTAACAATTTTAAGAGCTACTAGAATAGACTATATTATGCTAGTAATAAAAGTGATCATAACGTCACTACAACAACAATAAAAACAACTGCTTTCATCCAATGCTGGGTTTCTCGACATCAGGCACTATGATGCTGACTTTCTAACCATATGTGAGGAAGGTGTTATAGCCAACATGTAGGTTAGTTCCCCTTTTTCTGTCCACTTACTGTGTTTTAGGCACTGTTTATGTTTGCAGAGGAATTCTGGCCTCTGGTACCCTCTTTGCTGTAGCCAGGACGCAGACTTCTCATTCATTTCTCCAGATACACTCCAGGCACACTATGAGAGTTAATTTTATGTGTCACCTTGATTGGATCACAGGATGCCTAGATATTTGTCTAAACATTTTTCTTTTTTCCTGTGAGGGTGTCTCCAGATGAAATTAGAATCAGTGGACTCAGTAAAGCCAATCTCCCTCCTCAGTATGGTTGAACATTCAATTTGTTAAGGGCCTGAATAGAATGAAAAGGCAGAGGAAGGGAGAATTCTGTCTATTTCTCCCTCATTATTTGAGCCAGGATATTGATCTTTTCTTGTCTGTAGCACTCTTGGCTCTCAAACGTTCAGATTCAGTGAATTATACCACCAGCTTTCCTGGGTCTTCAGCTTGCAGATGGAGGATCAATCATGGGAATTCTCAGTCTCCATAATTGTATAAACCAATTTCTTAGAATAAATATCTTCCTATACATACCATGGAACACCTGTTGGTTATGTTTCTCTGGGAACTCTGGTTAATACAGATGCTGAGATGGGAAGTAAGAGATGCACAGAAGGGACCATTAGACCCACTGCAGGGCTGTCAGCCAAGACTAGGTTTTCAGAGAAGAGATCTGTTCCAAAGATGGATGTCCTTGTGGCTTCACGAGCAAGACTAAATAGGGTTGCCATACAGCCCCATCATCGGAGTCAGCAGTGACCTTTTCCCATCAGCCCACTTCTGGAAACTTCATATGAAACCAGGATCCACAGATATCTCAACTGCTCTGCAAAATATTCAGTTTTCTTCTTTGTATTTTTTTATTTTTGTTTTTATTTTTTTCTTCTCTTTTTTTGTTTTTATTTATTTATTTTTATTTTTACTTTATTCTACTTTATAATACTGTATTGGTTTTGGCATACATTGACATGAATCCGCCACAGGTGTATATGAGTTCCCAAACTGTGCCAAATACACATCACCTGAAATTTAAATTTGCCACTCTAACCATTCATTTTTAAGGATACAATTCAGTGGCAGTAGGTGTCAATACATAGACTTTGTCTGTCAACCATCCCACCATCCACCTCTAGAACTATTTTCTTCCTGCAAAGATGAAATTCTGTCCCCATTAAACACTGACTATCCATTCCACTCTTCCCACAGCCCCTCACAACCAAACAGCACTTTCTTTCTCTATACATTTGACTGCTCTTTAGCTGTTCTTGTTTAGTCGCTAAGTCGTGTCCGACTCTCTTGCTACCCAATGGACTGTAGCCCGGCAGGATCCTCTGTCACGGGATCTCTCAGGCTAGAATACTGGAGCAGGCTGCCGTTTCCTTCTCCAGAGGATCTTCCCAACCCAGAGACAGAACCTGTGTGTCCCAGGTCTCCTGCATTGTCAGGCAGGTTCTTCACCACCGAGGCACTCAGGGAGCTCTAGGCACACCATCTAAATGGCATAATGCAGTATTCATCTTTCTGTAACTAGATTATCTCACTTAGCATAATATTCTCAAGATCTGTCCATGTTGTAGCATGTGTTGGAATTTCTAAAGGGTAGAATAACATCCTGATATGTGGTTACACCACATTTATTTATCCATTGACTACATTTTGCTTTATAGAATGTGCATAACACTGGTATTATACCTACAATTGTTGAAAACATTCATGATGGTTAATTTTATGTGTTGATTTGACTGAACCACTGAGTAACCAGCTACTTGGTCAAGCACTATTCTGGATGTCTCTATGAGGGTGTTTGTAGATGAGATAAACATTGAAATCAATATGCTTTTAATTGATAGACTAATCAAACCAGTCACTCTTACAGTTCAGTTCTGGATATTCACTAGATGTTGGCTGAAGCTGAAGCTCCAATACTTGGCCACCTGATTCAAAAAGCTGATCCACTGGAAAAGACCCTGATGTTGGGAAAAACTGAAGGCAAAAGGAAAAGGAGGCAACAGAGGAAGAGGGGGTAGATGGCATCACCAACACAATGGACATAAGTTTGAGCAAAGTTTGACACTCTGGGAGATATTGGACGACAGAGGAGCCTGGTGCGCTACAGTCCATGAGGTCACAAAGAGTTGGACCAACTTAGCTACTGAGCAATAGCAAAATATTAACTACATAATATAGTTACATATAACTGTTATTTTATTTTTTATATAATGAAACATCTATTGGTCCTCTTGTTTCTGGAGAACTCTGACTTTATGACATTTCAGTCTGTGGTTTGATTATAGCTTTAATAAAGTCTTAAAGTAAAATAAATAAATAAAATGAAGCAAATTTGAAGTTCACAGAAAAAGAAAAAGAAGGAACCAGTGTGGCAGAGGAACTGGAGACACAGAGAGCTGGAAGGGTGCCTCCTTGCAGAGTGATGCTGCCAATGTTCTGCTGAGTAACTAACCTTAAAATTTCCTACCTTGGTGAGTCTGTTTGCTATAGCTGCCGTACCAAATCCCCACCGGCTGGGCGGCATCAGCAGGAGGAATTTCTTCTCACAGTTCCAGAGGCCAGAAGTCTGAGGGCGGGTCATCAGGGTCTATTCCTACTGAGAACTATGAGGCAGTCTCTGCTGTGTATCTCTCTCCTGACTCTCAGCTGGTCTGCTGGCAATTTAAGGCATCCCTCAGTTTGCAGAAATATCACTCTGTGTCTCCTTCCATCCTCGTGTGGCTCCTCCCCGTCTGCTTCTTTGTGTCCAAATTTCTTCCTTTTATAAAAGCACTTCACATATACTGGACTTGGGCTCACCCTGCTTCAGGGTGGAGGTGTTCTCACTTAACTGATTGATTAAAAATCCTACAACTCTATTTCCAAATAAAGTCACATTCTGAGGTCCCCAGGGTTAAGGTTTCAGTATACAGACCTGCAGGGACTACAGCTCAACCAAAACCACGTTGGTGACTGTTACATGTTTCTGTGACGCTCAGCTATCTGAGCAAACTCACACTCATTTCACACAAGGAGTCTTGCCCCAGGACTTCCCAGGTAGTTCAGTGGTTAAGAACACATCTCCCAATTCAGATGTAAGACCCAAGAGTTCAATCCCTGGATCGAGAAGATCCCCTGGAGTGGGAAATGGTAACACACTCCGGGATTCTTGCCTGAAAAATTCCATGGACAGAAGAGCCCAGAGAGCTACAGTGCCTGGAGCCGCAAAGAGTCGGACATGACTGAGCACAAACACGCAGTCTTCCCCCAACCTGCTGACTGCAGACATGACCTCATCAAGGCCCAGGAGTAACACAAGTCCTTTCTCCCCACACAGTCTCCTGGCCTGGGCGTGGATGCAATGCTGCACATATATTATTGATAGCTCACAAGCTTGCCAAGCTTTCTGGCTGTGTGTGTGTGTGTGTGTGTGTGTGTGTGTGTGTGTGTGTGTGTGTGAAACACACAGAGAAAAAGAAAGCAGACAAAAAGGATGGACATGGATACCACCTCTCACTGCTAGGAGTTCACTTTCATCAAGAACCTGTTCTGCCTATTTTCCAAGGGCACCCTTGACAGTGGCTGTGAAGCAGTGGAGGGTGGAGGTGACTTTGAACTCCAGTGGATACATCCAAAGCAAAATGCTCAAGTCCTTGATAACATGCTTTCAAAGCCCAGTTCTGCAGTGTCCTTCACACCCCCACAAGGCCCTGCCTCACCTCGACACAGCCTGGAGGCTTCCTGTCCTTATATTCCTCTCTCACCCCTGCCTTCCCACAGCCTCCTGCTTCCCCTTAATGCTCCCAGGTCCTCCTGGAAGACCCAGCCACTTACAGTTGTGCAGTGATTAAATATTTATAATAAGGGCAATGAGTGAGGTGTTGAATAATAAATGCTAAGGCTGAAGCAGCCTTAGATAATTTCTGCAGATTTCTTCATCCATGCCCTCTTTGATTTGAAGACATGCGCAAAAAATCCCTTTAATTAACTTTTTCGGGGTGCAGCTGTGACAGTAGATAGACCTTTGCTGCTGTTTTGTTCATGAACCGCTGCCCAGCCATTGGGCCATTCTGCTGTCAGTGCCAGGCCCCCCAGACAAGGAGATGCCAGGTGGCAAGGTGGATCATGCCTCATTCATTTCTGAACACTCCAAGGGGAATATATCTTTACAAAACTCAAATCCCCAGACCACGAACTCACTGTAACCATTCTTGGATGTGGAATAAAATCACTGAGGCTCCGGAACAAGAATGGATCTTGCTTTCCATGGACCCACCTGTAACATTTTAAGAGGAATAGCGTTTAACTCTCATCACAGCTCTCTGAGGAAGCTACTGGTATTATTCTGATTTTTGCAGTTAAGGAAGCCGAGGCACAAAGAGGTAAAGTCATTTGCTGAAGACCTAGAACTAGTAGATGTTGGTTCTGGGATAGGGCAGGCACCAGTCCAGGGAAGAGGGGCAAAGAGATGGATCAAAAACAGCCTTTGCCCTGGGAGAATTTCAGAGCCAGTGGGGAGGGATATCTATCTGAGTGCACAGAGCAAAGAGTGAACCGCCGTGAGAACGAGAACGCCAAAGAGAAGAAACGAGTTTGAGTGGGAGAGCGAGTGGCCAGTTCCGTAGGATGGATCTGGGAAGCGTTACAAGGAAGACATGTGAGCTGAAACTAAAACCTTGGTGGACGTTTGCCTGAGGATGAACTTGGGGGCAAACCAACTCTTCCATTTTATTGAGTGGTTCTAACCTGTCCTTGTCATGGACATGAACTTGGGCAAACTGCGGGAGATAGTGAGGGACAGGGAGGCCTGGCATGCTGCAGTCCATGGGGTCGGAAAGAGTCGGACATGACTTAGCAACTAAACAGCAACAACAACCTGCTCACTTGAAATCCTTTCTGAAGGAACCTGGTAGAGAGTGTGCCCGTCAAACCGGCTTTTCCTTTTTGGGGTCAGCATTTTAGTCCTGGATTCAGAAACCACAGTATCAGAGGGTAATTGAAGATAACTTATATCTGTTCCTAATGACCAATAGAAAACTCTTATTACTGTAATAGATCAGTTGTGTTTCACCCCAAATTCATATACAGAATCAAAATTTCTAATGTGACGGTGTAAGAGGTGGGAACTCTGAGAGATGATGCCACGAGGTCAGAGTTCTCATTAATAGGATCCATGCCTTTATAAGAGCTCACAGAGAACTCGCTTGCTCCTTCTATTATGTGAGGGCACAGAGAAAAGATGGTACAAACCAGGAAGTGAGTCCTCACCAGACATCAAATCTCCAGGCTCCTTGACCTTAGACTTCCAGTCTCCAAAACTATGAGAAATGAATTTATGTCACTTATAAGCCAGTGTGTGGTATTTTGTTGCATCAAAGGAACTAAAACACTTTTCAGTCTATATTTTGATGACATCAGAAGTGATCTAAGTTTTTTGTTTTTTCCAGGATTAGGGCATTTTCTCTACATAAAAAAATGCTGGGGGAAAAAATCTCTTCTTTAATGCAAAAGGGAAATTGTATTCCTAACCAGAGCCAAAGTCTTAAGTGCCCCTATTTCCATGTCTACTTTTGTGTCTCTACAAAAGTTCATGGGTGAGAAATCCAGACCTCGGAAACTGTTCAGTGACCAGCCCAGTATCACAAGGATGGAAACTGAACCTTAGGCTTCTTGATCCCAAATATATCCCTATTTCTACTGAAACCCTTCTTCTGCCAGGATGTGCGCTTCCCAGGTGGTGCTGGTGGTAAAGAACGTGCCTGCCAATGCAAGAAACGTAAGAGACGAGGGCTTGACGCCTGGGTGAGAAGAACCCCTAGAGAAGGGCATGGCAGCCCGCGCCAGTACTCTTGCCTGGAGGACCCCGTGAACAGATGAGTTAGTGGGCTACACAGTCCTGAGGGTCACAAAGAGTCGGACATGACTGAAGTGACTTAGCATACACGCCAGTATGTACTTATGTAACATAAGACATAACAGCGAGAACGTGCACATACTCCTTTTTAAGAGTCAAGGGATGGAAAGTCCTGTTTCCTGAGAGCAGCCTTTCCCTAAACTTGTCTCTGTGGACTGTTACTTTCATTATGAATCTGTGCAAAAAAGAATCCTCTCAAACAAATTTGGGAGATGCTGGCTTAAACAATGTTAAAACAATTTCTTTGCTATTGGCATTTAGGAAGCTTTTAATAATCTGTTGTACACTGTGGAATGCTATGTTCTTCAGTGTTAAATGTGCTGAACAAATATGTATTATGTGCAGGGCTGTGCTGGGATAAAATGGCAACAACAGCCCACAGAAGTTTCTGTCAGTACAGAGCACTGTTGATCCAGCGATAAACTCGCTGGTTCACTCCTGTTCCTCCTCTAGTGCCTTTTACCTTTACAGAGTCATCTATCGTCATTCAGATCTATTATTATTATCACTTTACAGAGGCTGAGATTTTAACATCTTTGAGGCCATGTGACTACTTCTTACTCCTATTAAACTCCTAAAAAAAAAAAAAACCCTATCACAGGAGCCAACAGAGTAAACTATACATTACATTTATTTGATGAAACTTGACAATAGCAGTTAAGAGCACAGATTTAAATAGTGTTGTTACCACTTGCTATTTGTATCAAGTACATTAGTTATTTTTTTTTAAGTCTCAGTTTCCATCTCTGTAAAGTCTAGATAAATACAGACATTCAGTGGACTATTGGGAGTGCCTCATAGATGCCTGGTATGCAGTAAGTGAAGGCCACCTTAATGAGACCTGCAAGAACTTCCTGCTCAAAATTGCAACTTCCCTTCACCCTGACCCCCATTCCAAGCACTTCCTAACACCCGTCGCTGCTCAATTTTATTTTATTTTTTTTATCACAATTCTTATCACCTTCCACCATAGGGTCTGATCCTTGTGTCAGGAAGATCTGCTGGAAAAGGGAATAGCAGCCCACTCCAGTATTCTGACCTGGAGAATTCAATTCTATGGACAAAGAAGCCTGGCAGGCCACAGTCCATGGGGTTGCAAAGAGTCGGATATGACTGAGTGTCTAACACACACATCTTTTTGTATGCTTTATTTCACTATTATGTCTATTTTTGTCTGTCTCTCCCATTAGCACATTAGCCCCAAGAAGCAGAGAACTTGTTTATTGATATATCCCACTGCTCAAGATAAGAGGTGGGCATATAGAAGGTGCTACAGTAAGCTGTGCAAAGAACGATTGTTTATCAAACAAAGAGTGAGCTATTATCTCACAGGAAGCTGGTGCTGGACATGCGGGGTAAGTAGGCCAAGATCAGAGCAGAGAAGGGTTGCATGTGAATATTTTCAAGGCTCCAGAACCTCTTGTAGTCAGAACCAATAATACTTGCTATCGTTGCTGTTCAGTCACTAAGTCATGTTTGACTCTTTGAAACCCCACAGACTGCAGCGCACCAGAGTCCTCTGTCTTCCACTGTCTCCTGGAGTTTGCTCAAATTCATGTCCATTGAGTTGGTGATGCTATCTAACCATCTCATCCTCTGTGGCCCCCTTCTTTGGCCTTCAGTCTTTCCCAGCATCAGGGTCTTTTTCAATGAGTTGGCTGTTCGCATTAGATGGCCAAGGTATTTGAGCTTAGCTGCCCTCTGCTATAAGGCAGAAACTATCTAGCCTGCATTATGGTTGAGAAAATTTAAGAATGAGAAAAAAAGGGTAGTAATCTGCCCAAGTATATGGAGTGAGTCCAGGCCTTGGACCTTAAAAGTCATGCTATGCCATGCTGTCTTGACTGTGGATGAAACTGTAACAGTAAGTAGACACAGGAGAGAAGAGTGAAGACAGATGGTGACCAGGGACCCACCTATGACATCAGGAGGAAAATGCTTTAACAGCTGCAGCTCCAGGTTGTCTCTGATGACGGCTACATCCTCGCTTTCTTCAGGGTGCTTTTTTCACACATGCTCTTGATATCTGACTGTGTCCATTAACCTGCGAAAGTGAAAACTCAGTCGTGCCTAACTCTTTGAGACCCCATGGACTATACAGTCCATAGAATTCTCCAGAAAACTGGAGTGAGTAGCCTTTCCCTTCTCCAAGGGATCTTCCCAGTCCAGGGATCAAACCCAGGTCTCCCACATTGCAGGTAGATACTTTACCAGCTGAGCCATAAAGGAAGCCCAAGAATACTTGAGGATAGTCTACTGCTTTCTAGCAGATCTTCCTGACCCAGGAATTGAACCAGGGTCTCCTGCATTCCAGGCAGATTCTATAGCAGCTGAGCTATCAGGGGAGCCCTGATAGGAGATAGTAACCTGTAGGAGACAGTAAACCCAAGACATTGCACCTGAAAAATCAATACCCAGGTCAAAGCTCTCTTGCTAGGGGCAAGCTGTTCTTTTCAAGCACAGTTTGCCAGCCTCAAAGCAGTATTTCTAAAGACTTGCTCTTGGCCTTGGATGCCCAGAGCAATAGCCCAAACTGCTGGCTCACAGCAAGTGGGAAAGAACTCTGGGTTACCATGGTTGCTGTTTCATTCTCTTCCCAATGAGGGAAGGAGAGTAATTTCTAAGTCACGAAAGGATGCAGAGATTTATCACCAGTTGCCAATGCTCGTGGATGGTTCAAGACATCCCGATCCTAACAGGGGCCACGGCAGAGCATTAAGCAGGAAGCTCATGGAGGTAAGGATGAGTGCGGAGTGGGAGCTGGCACCAGGTAAAGATGAAAAATGCCTCTCTGGGAGATTAATCCTTCCTGCAGTCCACTGTTAAAGTAATAAAAGGTTTATGATTCATTTCTTCCTTGATAATGGAGGAGACAATTAGTAATTACTGGATTTATGGTATTTGTTGTGTTAACTCAACCAATAAAGTAGCCAGCAAAATTGTTCTTTGATGCACCCTTGTTGTAGAATAACACGATGAAAGCTTTAAAAGGGAAAGCAACTGTGTTCACACGTCATGTATGTTTACAGGCAGCAGGGGGATTAGATGATGTTGATCTGTGATCTCAAGATTCTAAGCATTCTCACCGCTCTTTCCCCACTTTATCCTTTCTAGAATTAATCCAAAGAAACACAATCCAGCCAGCAGTGCTACAATGGAAGTGTTAGTTGCTCAGTTATGTCCAACATGTTGTGACCCAATGAACTGTAGCCCACAAGGCTCCTCTGTCCTTGGAACTTTCCAGGCAAGAATACTGGAGTGGGTAGCCATTCCCTTTTCCAGGGTATCTTCCTGAAACAGGGATCAAACCCAGGTCTTCTGCATTGTAGGCAGATTCTTTACATCTGAGCCACCAAGGTAGCCCCAAAATGATGATGAAATGATGAGAATTGCTCAGTCATGTCCAACTGTTTGCCAGGTTCCTCTGTCCATGGAATTCTCTGGGCAAGAATACTGGGGTGGGTAGCCATTCCCTTCTCCAGGGGATCTCCCTGACCTAGAGACCAAATCCAGGCCTCCTGTGCTGCAGGCAGATTCCTTAGTGTCTGAGCCACTAGGGAAGCTCATGCAATGCTGCAACTTTACTTTCATTTACTTTCTCAGGAAGATCATTATCCTTTTCCAGAGCACCAAGCATCACCCCTCTAGTACATCTAGAATGTGAATTCTACATATAATTGTGTCATTGGTTGATTGATATATTGCCCACCTTAGGCTAAACTGGACCTAAAGTCAGGAGTTAGCCTCCTGACCCTCCTGTCTCCCTTAAGGCAAATCATTGGTAATTAATGGATGTTTATGAATGGAGGTCTTAAAAAGACTTCACCAGTAAAGGTTCTGCATATTCATAAATATTCAAGGTGGATGCTTTTTTCAAGAAGAATGACCATGGGTGTGTAGCTCAGGAAAAATTCATTAAAAATGTGACAGTAGAATTACTTAGGGAGATCACAGAGGCTATAAGGGCACATTAAAATTTCAATGTTTATCACAGCACTGTTTGTTTACAATAGCCAGGACATGGAGGCAACCTAGATGTCCATTAGTAGATGAATGGATAAGAAAGCTTTGGTACATATACACAATGGAGTATTACTCAGCCATTAAAAAGAATACATTTGAATCAGTTCTAATGAGGTGGATGAAACTGGAGCCAATTATACAGA